>JANHFL010005380.1:205314-220502 GCA_032468155.1 Oxyrhabdium leporinum
AATCTGATTAAATCCTGAACTACTGATTATTCATCCCTTGCATCACAATGCAGTGCTCCAGGGCATCAAAGCCTCAAGCAATAGAATCCCCAGGCAACATCACAGAAGGAGAGGAAATAATTGAAGCTTTCAAAACCTTAGTTCAGTGGCAAACAAAGACCACCATGAGATGCTTAGGCAGTGATATCAAACTGAAATTCATACTCAGTATACTAACAACTCAGAGGTCAAAGCAATAAAAATCTAATTGTGTGAGGGGCTTTTTTTAAGATGCAGGTCAAAATGACTAAATGTACTTGTTCCAATGCCAAAATAGTACAAGCTGAGCACTTACATATTCCAACCTGCAGGTTTTCTTCATGGCTCAATTATAAGCCATTATGGCTCTGAAAATTTAAGAGGGTTTTCGTGAGTAAAGGTACTCCCATTTGGAAACAGTGTTCTTATGGATAATTTATCTGTATATGAACACTCTATTTACAAGCTTTCTGCCTGGAAATCCTCATGGCATACGTCAGAATCCAGTTTTCAAGGGAAGACACTTTAATGCCTCTTTGCTTGAGAATCCTGAGTTCCGGGGCCGAACAACTCATCTCTGTCCTCTGAGACATGTCTCCCAATAACTATCTGGAATTTATGGCACATTTTCACCTATCTGAATTTTAAACAGCATAAATCAATATTGGAAGAACATATGTATATATTCATCAAATTGTTTCTTTTCAGGGTAACTAAGAGTATTGCAAACTGCAGAAAAGAAGGAAGAAATAACAAGCTGAAAAAACTGAAAGTATAAGAGAAAAAAATGGAAATACAACTGAATTTGATTTATACCGACACTTTGTCTCACATTTACTAGACATTTCTTAAGTAATCCATATATACATACATTAACTTTAAGTTTATCTTGACAAGTCAAACTCAAAATTTCCAGATCATATGCTAGACAGAAGAATAGTCTTTCATACAGACTTTTTCATGTCTTTCAGGAAATATTCCATTGTAACTAATTTGTCTACTCATTCTGGTTTTTTTCATACATGAACTCATTTTTTTCTGTTAAAACTAAATGCTTTGTTTCTTAATTTTGAGATCCATCTCACATTCCATTATATGAACTAAGATATACTGCACACAAACATACATGCAAATTCATGTCCCCAACCCAAACTACTCTAATTTTACCAGCAACATTCCTTATCCATTTATCTATAAATACATTAAACAATCTGGGGACATCACACATCCTTGATCTAATTACCACTCAATACTGAATCATTCATTACATATGCCTCTTATATTCACACACATTATTATATTGACATTCAACAACCACCCTTCAGTTTCATATTCACACTTTTTCCCCATAATTCAAGTTCATTTTCTTTATCATGGGTTTTCTCTAAATCAACAAACATACAATAAATTTACCTTATTGCATTTATAGTTTTTATTAAAAACTAGTTTGCACACTCACTGCACAGCATAAAGTTGCACTGTACTTTAGAATGTTAGCATCCACCCTTCTCCTAGAAGAATGAAATATTCTAGGAAATATTAAAAAGACAGAATATTATACCTCCCTGGATGAGAAAAGGAGATACATGCTCTTGGAAAGCAGCCCCCGCCTTTGTTAATAGCCCCAGAAAGACTGGGCCATCCTACCTACAAGACAAAAGGCTGGGCCAGCTTATCTACAACACAAAAGACCTTCACCCTCATGACATAATAGGATTAACCCTCTACCCATCTCACCACATGGCACCTTGGAAGATTACATCACCCAGCAAGATTCAACCAAGCCTGGGACTCAAGACAACCTACAAAGTTACCCCTGCATGGCCCCACGGGAGTCTGACAACCAATCAGAATATGTTTCTTTCATAGGAACAGGAAGCAAGTTCAAAGCCCAAGAGAGGGTATAAATATATCTCACTCTCCACTCTGTGTGGTCAGCTACCCAGGACTTCAAATCACGTGGTCCTGTCCACCATTAAACTATCTTTCCAAATAGCCTCCATGTTTCCAGGGTCTTTCTCCCCACTTGGAACTGAACCCAGATGGACATTTCTTCCAACACACACACACACACACACACACACAATTTATGTCACAATTTCAGAGATATTTACTCATCTAGTCAGATCAACTGATAGATCATGAGTGGGGAAAAACGCAGTGGAAACAGAAGCGACTTCTAACTTCCTGATGGCTTTCCCATTGACTTTCCTTGTGAGGAGCTTGCAAAGAGAGAAAAGCAAGGAAGATCGTTTGCTTGGGTAAATCTTCATAAGCAACGCATCCTCACCAAGTCCTTCTGTGCTTATACTCCACTGGCCATTTGCATGCCCCCATACAACTCCCAGACTGGTGCAACACCTACACACACACTCCCTACCCCGTGCTGCATCCCCACGTACGTTCCCCAAGCCTATACTTCATGCACCCTCCCAATTTGAATTGCATTGTCTTCCACATTCCCTGACCCCCCCCCACTGAACCTCTCAGACACCTACTCACACCCTCCCTGACCCTCACCGGACATCTCATGCACTCCTCACTCCCTTCCTCAATTGCAGCAGCCATTACCTGCCAACTCTCCTTGTACTTGCAACTTGTTGCTTGCTTCCTCACTGACTTTACTTGTGAGAGGCTAGAAGGACGCGTTGAGGGTCATGATCAAGTGTAGATGTCCTGCTAGCTTCCTCATTGACTTGGAGGAAGTTGTCGGGGAGTGTTGGAAATGATAATCATATAACCTCAGTGGTGCAGCAGCCAGGCAGAGCTAAAGCAGTCATAACTTTATCAAATTTCAATCCCACAGGAGTATTGGGGTTCCGGATTTTGTATGGATTCTGTAAGTTAGCCCATTTGAGGTACCTTTGTTCAAAAAGTGTTGCCCTATGGTGCATTGTTCACCCAATTGAAGATTACAGACAGACAAATATAAGAATTGTAGCAGCTTACAGCAGCTTACAATTGAGACCAGAGGTTTTTCTTTTAGGATTGATGGACAAAACGGGGTGGGGGGGGAGTCGTGGAATTTTGTTTTAGTATGTGATAAATTCAGTGAGATTTCAGTGTGTGTAGAAAGATGTAAAGATTTGCTGATACCAGCAATGGAAGAATGGTTAGTAAACATGATGAAATTTATTGATATTGCCAAATTGACTTCTTTGATTAGAGAAAAGTCAATATCTATGTTATTGCTGACTGGAAACTCCTTATGGACTTCTTGCAGAAAACAAAAAAAAACACCTTATAATTATGGTTTTGATGACTGGACAAGGCAGATTACAGAAAGAAGACAGATATGTTGTAACTTTAAAAAAAGATATAAATTTATAATTGCATTTCTTACTGCCATAAAGGAAATTGGAAGCTACTTTGTATCTCTTTCCTTTCTTTTCTATTTTCCTTTTTTTAAAATTTTTAGCTTAATCTTTGATTGTTCTTTTTTATTTTACTTTACTTTCTAAAATAAAGTTTTTACTTTAGTTTTTAATCTTCCTTTTAAACTCTTTTAATAAAATCATTTCAAAAATTGAAAAAAGGGAAACCTATGAAATGTAAAATAGAGTCTGTTGTGGACCCTGACCTTTTGTGCTTAAATGAAATCTAAATGGATCTGGCTGTTGTGTAAATTATGTCACTCTATTTCCTCTATCTGTTTTGAATTATTTAACATATTCCTCATACTTAAACACTCAGTTAAAACTGAAGAGCAGCCAATAAGGAACAAAGCAAGATGATCATCCTGAGGAAAAAGCAATTAAAAACCAGCAACTTTTACTTCCTCCATCCAGATGTGCTTGAAATAAGATGCACTATAACTGACAGGTTCTTTCATTGGTACCGACAAGCATCTACCAAACATAGTAAGTTTGTCTTAATGCAAAGAGAGCATAGGGTGCAATCTGAATATAATAGTGTACATAGCACATCCTTCAGAAATGTCTCTTTTTCTCTTTTTTCTAAATCAGACTAGGAATCCAATGTCATATAGGTCAGCTACTTTCATGGTAAAGCTATAGGATAGAGTCTTGCTGATTTAATTGTGCTTCCAATCCTTAATCTTCATGAGAACCAGAGATAAGTCTTGTCTGAGATGTTTAGTCAGGTTACATCTCTGCCCCATAATCAGTCCTCTTTTATCTGGTTATTGTTTTGGTACTGGCCTTTCCTTCTATCCCTCATGGCCATTCTTTTTTTCCTCTATACATTCCTTCTAAAAAGTTAAGAATATTGAATCAAATGGGATAATCAGATGAGGATTTCTATTCCCGCTCTCCAACACAAGAGTATTTATTTGCTCCTGTATTTTTCAGTTGAGCTGCATATATATATATCTCTTCGGTTTTTCGGGTTTTCTCCCGCGTAGAATTGGAGGTTTTTTCGCTATGTTTCGACGAGATCACACTCGTCATCTTCAGGCTGTGTGTGTGCGTGCGTGTGTGTGTGTATGTGTATGTGTGTGTGTGTGTGTGTGTGTGTATGTGTGTATGTGTGTATGTGTATGTGTATGTGTATGTGTGTGTATATCATAGTTATCAGCAAAATTGTTTGCAGATTATGCTCAGATGAAGAGACTTAGAAGTGATTGGCCAAACAAAAAATATCAGATTACAGTAAATAGAAGAAAATACGTAGTATTATTTATTAATTCACATGTCACAGAAATAAATGCACTTTATTTTTGTGACATATGCTTCTCTTTACTCATTTTTGTGTATTTATGATAAATAGAAGGACAAAAAACTATAAAGATATACGGTGAATAGGTTTGTAGACTACAAGAGCTAGGCTGTTATAATAGTTAAGGCATTGGGCTAGAATACAAGAATCTGTGAATTCTAGTCCCAGATTAGGCACAAAGCCAGTTGGGTGATCTTGGGCTGGTCACTTTCTCTCAGCCCTAGGAAAGAGGCAATGGCAACCACTTTTGAAAAACATTGCCAAGAAAATTGCAAGGATTTGTCCAGGCAGTCTCTGAGAATCTGACATGCATGGACAAAAGGGGGGAAAGAAGACTATAATGAGTTATGTTTACTTCTCCCATTTCCGGTCACATCTCAATTTCAATTTAGTTTTGTTTGATATTTCATGCTCCTTTTAGGTATTTTATATAGCATTGCTCACCCTGAAAGAAATAGCATAATATATATTACATTCATGTATTCTTTAAAGCCATGAAGTAACAAATGGGAAAAATAAGCAAATATTTTCTGTGGTCACCCAGAGGGTTCAACTTGGAAAAAAAATACTTATGCAATACATTAACATTCCAAATGTCTTCCATGCAGATGGCAGTGCCGGACAATTTTCCAACTGCTTTCCAGAGCTATTTCTAATCCATAATACAGTAACAGTAGAAGGCTTACAAGGCATTCAAAACATAAAAAACAGAGTAACATGGATTCAGCCAAAAGCTGAATAAATGTATCTTCAGGTGGCACTAATGCAAATAAATACATTTTCATGTGGCATTGAAAACTGGAAAAAGGAGTCAGAACTAACCACATACAGCAGGAGTTTCATCAATGATTCACCAGTCTCTAGGAAGCATTATCTTTAGAGTCCTATTACAAAGGCTACAGCCAAGCTAACCTTAAAGCAGAGTTTGAATAACCCTGGCAAATATGCATTTAAATATGTGTCTCTAGACTACAGATTATTTATTTATTTACTTACTTACTTAATTTACTTACTTATTTATTTATTGAGTTTATATTGCCGCCTATTTGCCCATGCAATTCAAGGCAGCTTACAGAATATAAAGCCACATTTACAACAATAAAAACTAACAAAATGAATCAAATAAATTAATATAGTACAATATCACAAAATCACTTCGCAACTCCCACCCCCCGCCCCGATGACAGCAGATCACATGAGTCTTTTAATGGGCTCCATCCCGCTCTGGGTTCCCCAGGTCCGCTGGCAGAACCAGATCTTCAGCGCCTTCTGGAAAAGTATTAGAGTGGGGGTTGTTCTAATCTCTGGGGGAATGATGTTCCAGAGAGAGGTAGCCACCATGGAGAAAGCCCTTTTTCTGGGTCCCTCCAGATGTATCTTCCTCAGGGATGGGACCCGCAACATTCGCTGCTTCCCCGCTCTGATGCGGGAGGTAGATGTGACCGGCAAGAGACGGTCCCTCAGATAACCTGGTCCCAAGCCATGAAGGGCTTTAAAGGTGACAACCAGCACCTTGAATTAAATCCAGAAGCAAATCAGCAACCAATGCAGCTCCCGCAGGAGGGGTGATACATGTGCACACCGGGGTCTGCACAAAACCATGTGGACCGCTGCATTTTGCACCAACTGGAGCTTCCGGATGCTCTTCAAGGGCAGCCCCATGTAGAGTGCGTTTCAATAGTCAAGGCGGGAAGTGACTAGGGCATGAGTGACTGTGGTCCAGGAAAGGACGTATCCACAATCCACAGTTGCGCAAAGGCCCTCCTGGCCACAACCGCCACCTGCTCTTCAAGCAGCAGTCGTGAATCCAGGAAAACCCCTAGATTATGCACAGGGTCTGTTTGGGGTAGTGCCACCCCATCCAAGACCAAAGGTGGGAATTCTCCCTGAGCCAACAAACCCCAAACCCAGAGCCACTCGGTCTTGCAAGGGTTTAGTTTCAACCAGTTGCTCCCCATCCAGCCCCTAACAGCCTCCAGGTACTGCGAGAGGCAGGACACAGCGACACTTAACTCACCATGGGCCGAGATATACAGCTGAGTATCATCAGTATATTGGTGATACCTCAGTCCATGGTGATGGATGATCTCACCCAGCAGCTTCATATAAATGTTGAGCAGGAGCTGAGAGAGTACTGAGCCCTGTGGAACCTCCTATCAACACTGATGGAGAGTGGCCACAGAGGAAGGAAGTGAACTAGGACAGCACAAGGCCTCCCACTCCCATCCTCCGAAGCTGCCCCAGGAGAATCGCATGGTCGATGGTATCGAAAGCTGCCGAGAGGTCAAGTAGAGCAAGGATGGATGCACTACCCCCATCTCATTCCCACCAGAGATCATCCAAAAGTGCGACCAATGCTGTTTATGTCCCAAATCCAGGCCTGAATCAAAACTGGTAGGGGTCGAGATAATCTGTTTCATCCAGAAACCTCTGGAGCTGCCGCGCGACCACCTTCTCAACAACTTTCCCAAAAAGGGAAGATTGGAAATAGGTCAGAAATTATCCAACCAGGTAGAGTCCAGCGATGGCTTCTTAAGAAGAGTATGGACCACAGCCTCCTTAAAGTGCTGGGGCATCGTCCCCTCCATTAAGGAAGCATAAATCACCGTCAGAGTCCACCCGCCTGCACCTCCTGGGAAGCTTTCACAAGCTAGGAGGGACATGGGTCTAAAACACAGGTGCTTGCGTGCATACTCCCTAGGATCCTGTCCACTTCCTCGGAAGCAACAGGGTCAAACTGTTCCCAGATAACAGGAAAGCTTATCCTATGGAAAGCTTACATCCCAAAATTGAGATGATCATTTTGGCCACTTGAAAGTAAATACCTGACCAATGGGCACTGGAATAAAGCACCAAATGAGTCTGACCCAGGGAGATATTTTAAGAAATGTTTTATGGGGGAAAATGTTGAAGAAAAGAACTGAAGGCGTATTTAAGTGGCAGAAAAACTTAAACACCATATATCTTGTCATCCAAAGATGAAATCATATTCCAACTTAATGACCTGATTTCAGATCATGTGATTCCATGCCAAAAGATACATAGGATATATTTATATCAAAAACAAAAACAAATTATAAAATGAAATATCAGTCAGTATTGGCAACTGATATGGACATCTTTATTCCAAAACAGTAAAATCTGAATAACAACGAAGGCTCTCTCCGATCCATGACTTAGCTATATAATGAGACTGGCTAACGGAGAAATGAACAACGAAATCTGTTAACCACCCACATTAGTACTGGCTTACTTTCAGCAACTTTCAGCTATTTAGCAGAAGAAAGAAAGAAAGAAAAAACATTTCTAGAATTAACACACAACACAAGCAGTATCATTTAACCACCAGATACATGATATGTTATAAAGCCATTAACAATCAACAGAAATTGATAATCAATTTGCATCAAACTCAATCATTTAAGCCACTGGATTTCAAAAAGCATGAAGCTGATTTCCCTTTTTGATGTGATTTTTACTGATAGAAACAAAAGGAAGAAAAGGACTAATGTGAATTTGCAAACTTAGTCCTCCACTGTATGAAAATGCTGCCTCTTCATATCTTGACTGCTTAATTCATAAACAGAGAAGCCCTTTTTTCATTATTTTAATTACTGACACAGGGTAATAAATGATGGGCCTGAAGTTGAGAAGATAAAGAAATTACCTTTGCTCAGCTGAACTTTGAAAACCTGAATTATTCCACACCAGAAAGGGAATTCAGTAATGCAGAAAGAAAGTCATTTCCTTATCTCTTTAAAAGCTTCACATGATTTACAATCTTTTTAGAAAAACACATTTCATGCAAATAATAACCTCAATGAGTATGTAAAACCTCAATAATAATCTCAGCTGGAAATGCAGTATAAATTTGATTGATCAGAAAAACGGTAAAATTAAAAACCTCTATGACTGAATCACACGAGAAAGCATCGCCCAACTTGAGAATTCTGATAAATCTTGCAATTCTGATAGAAGTTTAAACAGTATTAAATATAAAGACGTTCAAGATTAAGCTATCCATTTACAGTGTCCATTTTGTAAAAATAATTAATGACTTTAAACTATTCCTTACATTAATGAGTAAAATAAATCAATAGCAGTGTTTATGGAGAATTTCACGAGATCTTTGCAATAAAGATAGAAGACAAAGTGGAAATTGAAAGTGCTTTTTGTATGGATTTCCATTTTCATCCAATGCAAAAACTGAGATCTATTGTGGTGAAGTTTTTATGCTCTACAATTCAGAGCCATATCTTGTATTTATCTTGGGAAACAGGATCTTTGGAATGAACTACAGAGAACAAAACAATTTTTCCAGATCCTTCTCCATAGTCCAAACCACAATCGACTTATGAGTAGCATAGTCCATAAACAGTCAAGGAGCTTAAACATTACAGAATGGTAGTCAGATGGTCTGAGATAAAAAGAAAATACAAGGCTCAGGCAGTGCACAGGAATCATGAACATGAGAGCAGAGAGTTGAGGTTGAACTGGCTTTTCCCAAAAGGGATGCAGTCTCTGATGACTGCACTGGTATAAGCTGGCATGGATGTGAACTAGTACCTCTTCTTTCTCGAGAAGCTAAACAGTGCATCTCTACTCAGACTTTTTTCAAACCAAGTTAAGCCTGCTAAGCTAGACCACAGGTGTTCTTAGGCTGGGTAGTCATTTTGAATTGAGACCTTCAGCATTTGTCTCTTCTTGTTCCAGATGATTCAGAGTCAGCCTAAGGTGGCTGATTACTCCCCAAATCCTGACATTCTCCCAGTACAGTTTCCTCTCCCTGACTCTTTGGAAAAGGAGGAGACCATGACAGCATGGGAATGGCAAGTTTATAACAAAATACTAACTTAGCAGCAACCATAGCATTAAAGAGATCCAAAAAATAAATCAGTGAAATCTTTTTTATTTCATTACAGCCCTTTTGAAATAAATTCTTTAATAGATCAATGCTGTTTTTGCATTTCTGCACATTGTAAGATGGAAATACTGGGTAAACTCTGTTTTGGAGAAAAAATAAACTTAGTTTCATTGAGGTAAGCATCACAGTCTTTCCAAGAAATCTAAGTTCCTTTCAGATCCAAAATGAAGACCACAAGCTAATTCTTGCAGACAGACTCAGAAATGACTTGTGCCATTGATTACTACATATTTTACAAACAACCCCTCCAAATTAACAACCACTGTGCATGGATACTCCTGTTTTACATAAAGTGTCTGGAAATACAAGGTAGTGCCTTTTTTTGAATATGTGTCTCTGTTACATATATGTGCAATAATCTTTATGCTACACAGAAGTATCATTTCTGAAGGATCTTTCTGAAACAATTTTAGCATTTAAGCCTGGGTGCTGTCCAAAGTACTAATCAACAATGAGGTAGTAAAACAATTACCTGTCTACAACTGAGCTTCAGGGAATGCCTGGTAAGGAGCGAGAAAGACCACTCAAGTGGTACTCAAGTGATACTATATGATGCTAAGTATTAAGTACCATATATAATGATGAAATTCCTTCCATTGGAATTAGAAATAGGTCCAGAAGCTTCACAGTAATTGAAAGGCAATAGAAAACAGAATTACGAGCAGCAGCACCCATCATCACAACAAAGTAATCTCAGAATCAGCACCAAGAGAAAATCAAAAGAAATGCTCAAGCACCCTGAGAATAAGATTTTAAAAAACTCCTCCTTTTTCAAAGACGAAGGGAACTTGCAAAGTTGCAAGGCAGGTATTCTTCTCTGCTGAATGCTCCTTTTATGGCTGGCTAGCAAATCTGTATTCTCAGGTTTTCAAATTAATTATACATGGACACTCATTTGTAGAACTATTCATATGTGAACAGATTCTTTAAAATCAAAATCAAACTATATATATTTTTTCCAGTATTTATTAATGTATTTTTTGCACGTACTAGCTTTTGAAATAAAATTGCTTTTTTTCTTTCTTTTTTTATAATTGTTTTTATATTGTGAAATGAAATCAAATATCTGGAGGCATTAAATCCTAACTTGCAAGTAGTATTTGAGTTTTAGATACTTCCCTGTAATTATTTTGAGCTCCATACTGTTTTCCTGCATATTCAGAACATATAGTCATGTTTTATTCATTAAGCCATTGCCTGAGTTTATATTTCTTAAAAGTATTGCAATGCACATCTTTAAAAGGAGAGATGAGCTCAATCAATTTTAAAGGATCGAAAAATTCAGAACGATACTTCATTAGCTCAGCATTTCTATGTTTATTTAACCCAAACCCCTATATTTGGATCCTCCATTTTGTTTTGTAGGGCTGATGGATTGATTAGGTCACAGTGTTTATTTTTGGGGTCAGGGTTGCAGATGTTGACTATCCAATTAGTTCATATTGCATGACTAAACTTACTCTTTTATGGAAGCCATAAGAAATAATGCTTTGAAATGTCTCTATATTTTATTTTTATCAGTTGGGAAGAAATACATGTCAGTTAAATAACTAAAGAGAATTAGATTTCAGATAGGAGTAATCAAAATATAATAATATGCCAACAACTCTTTTGCTTAGATCCTCTTCTAAGTACTCAGTCTGGTGGTTTTTTTCCTTATCAGGTGACAAGAATCTTTGATAAAAACCAACCTGATAAAGCAAACTATACTAAAACATAAATTGAATATGAAGACAATACCCCTAGAAATATTCTGTTCTGTAGACTTAGAAAGACAATAGTAGCACAGTGATGAGCAATTCTTGAAATATTGATTGACCAGAGCAATTGGCAAAATCTGATGAAATTATTATCAAATGTGTTATACTATCTTTGAAAAAGTTGCAACCTGCTCCGGCCACAATTTTAATATGTATATAACACTTTCTCCCCCTTACTCATAAGATTTAAAGCTGATTTAGAATTGCCCACAACGCCCATCGCTATTGTTGCATATCTATGCTTCAAAGGGGTTGATGGGTAGGTAGAGGTTGTAGATGACTGCAGACAGCCTGACATAAACTCCTCCCAACAGCACATTGTGCAGAGGTGCATGCCCTGTGTGCTGATTGGTTGATCCAACTTCCTGTTCTATTCTTTGAGTGACTACTAACCAGAACGCTAAAATTCACTAACATATAAAAGGAACATCTATGCAGCTGTTCCCAAACGACAGATGCATATGTTCCTTCATACAGTGCTGAAGAAGTATGCTCGAGCCTTCAATTTGTAGCTTTGTAGAAAAGACACACATCTCCTCAGAGCCAAAACAAAAATAGTGAATACTTTATATAGTAACTAAAATTATTTTATTTGTAGTTTCAGTCAGATTTGAAAATGAATTTTAGTAACTATTTTACTCAATGAAAAATCTCTATTTTTAGTTGTATACTTCAGAATATTAATGTATATTTGACCATTTTAATCATTACCCTAGAAGACAAATTCTATTTAAAGAATTTGCAGTTTAAAATGATCAAATTTTGGAAATCAAGTTAAACTTAGCTTTAGATTATAATACGTATGAACCATGTTTTTTTTCCTCATAAACCTCTCTGTTGAGGTTATTAATATTTGAATAGCTGCCTATCAAAGTATCCAGTTCTGATACAACTGTTATCAGATCCATATATTGGACAAGAACCTGGCCAGATTCTTGTTTCTATGAATTGAATTCAAGTGTGTACTGGCATGCCATGAAGTCAACAAATGAGATATGACCTGCTAATTAAATCTAGAATGAGCCTGGTCTGTAAAAATATATTCTAATTTAGACAATGTAGGAGAAGCTATTATTTTAGCCTACAACTGACACTGAAAAAAATCAGAAAGCTGTTATTTCATTTCTCTGTTCACAAATATTTAAAGTTTAAAATTATTCTATAGGGCAGGCAGCAACACTCAGTGGCTGACTTGCAGGTTTAGCTTGGTAGCCTTAACTTAGTTTATAATAAGCTAAGATTAGAGTTTACGTGTTTATCTCCTAAAAATAATACTATGTCCTGCTATTGAATGAGAGCTATGGTACCCATATTTCATTATATATGCTTGGAGAGAGGTACTGTTTTAATGTTACGCTTGAATATTATGTTGAAGATACATTGATTGTGGAATAGAATTGGAAACATAAATTAGTTGAAAAACACAGGGAGACCAATTGATCTAAGTACCGAGAGGGTTATTTCAATTGGTTTGTGTTGGAAACAAATCTGCCTCATTCATTAATTCCATTGCAGAATTAAAATTCCAAATTAAAACATTCCTATTTGCAATTACATTCCCACAGTTCAGAAAAAAAACAAGGTGTCTGGCTTTGTGAAACCATGGATTCAATGGATTCAAATGATGGCTGTCTATTGGACTCTGCAATCACAGTTGCAGGAAAGTCAGGATCCCTAGTGCTGGCCAAAAGACTTGGCTGGTGTGATAACCTTGAGGACAATTGGCTAAATGGAGAATGCTTAGTGCCCTGAATAAGGTTGACCCACTCTGGGCCAGAACCACATACTTATTCTGCTTTTTAAGCTTTTTATATTCTGATGTCCTTTTTTTCTTTTCATGCCTTTGGCTTTGCTTGGCCACAGCCTCTTTTTCGTCTTATCATCCACCTTCAGGACCTTCCTTGTTGCCTCACTTTGATGACTCTTATTCAACTTCTATCTTTTTCATTCTGCTTGCCTTTCCTAAACCTATTTTCTTTCTTTCTTTTGCTCTGTTGTCCATTCTACTACCGCAACTGCTGCTGTTGTTTTAACTAATCCCTCTGCTTAAACTGAATCATTCTCATCCAACGTATCGGTTGCAGGCTGCATAATAGTGGGGACTTCCTGAAGTGTGTGTTCAGCATCAACATTCTGCTTTTCCCAAATGTCTTGTCATAGGAGAAAAGCTTGTTGCAAATTTATTTTCCACAAATACACCAAAATGTGACTTTTGTGTAGTTTTAAATTATACAAGTAACTATTTGGAAATTGGCATAAAACCAGCATACATGAATCCTATTCAAGCTGGAAACTTTATTTGCTTCCTCCCTCCCCGTGTTAGATGTCTAGTTTTCAGCAGTATATAAACATCACCCTAAAACCAGATAAACATCTCCTTAAGACTCACAGAGGCCTGCTAATAGGATTGCAGCAAAATAATATCCAGTTAAGATTAAATGATGTGGACTGAATGACAAAAGAAATGATCAGTTCTTGGACAACGTTCTTGCCTTCAGAAGTTGTGGGCGCTTCATCACTAGAGTTTTTAAGAAGAGACTGGACAGTCACTTGTCTGTAATGGTATCGGGTCTCCTGCTTGAATAGGGGGCTGGACTAGAAAACCTTCAAGGTCCCTTCCAGCTCTATTCTGATTCTGAAATATCAAAATACCCGAATCCAGTTAATAGTTTAAAAGGTTCAGACAAGTACAAAAAAAGTGTATCCTTTTTCAATAAAACCATTTCATACAATCATAAAAGTTGTTCTTCAAATAATTTTTTATTCATCCACTATGGTGAACTTTTGAAAATAATAAAATGTAAAAGACTATTTCTTAACCTTAGGTAGTTCTAAATAATACTTTAAAATGACTACTGCAAAAAAATAATAAATGCATGTCATTGTCTGTTGGTGGTGCATTGTGATGGAGAACCATTAGCCCCAACCAGCTGAGTGCTACTTTGTGTAACTACAGCATGTGCCCAACTACTGTTTCAAAACCATATACATTTGAAAACCAAGAACAGAAAGTTATCCACTACAGTTTGCCTTTTGGGAAAGAAAGCAACATGGACTGCATTTTTACAGCACTTAATCAATTTAGTTTCTAGGAAAAATTTAAGGGCTCCTGCCCTTAAAGGTTTGAATGAGTCATTTAGGCTTCAAGTTTCTCTACTCAGATAAAATCCAAGAAAAAAATATGAAAATCTAATAACTCTTCCATTTACAATGTTTTGGTACATAAAATATTGGATGGGCTCACTATGTTGAGTACAATGATGGGCCTTCAATGGAGTTATAGGCTTGGCTACACAAAAAGATAGAAATTTGTATTTTCATTTTGCTATATGCTTCTCAATATATAGAGGTCATGTTAAGGTTGCATAGAGCCTATCCAGTTATTAGTAGATCATGCTCTAATAAAATCAAGAAGTAAATTTTTTTCACACTGGAAATTAATCCTAAAGCTTTGAGGTGTGTGTATGTGCATATGTGTATATATTCTGTGTATGATTAACCCAATATCTTTATGTTAATAATGGTAGAAATAACAAGTTGAACAGACAGGCAGCTCACTCAACTGCTGCACTAAGCTATCTGGCTGCACTGCCTTATTCGTCTTTCTGCAGTGGCTATGTTAATAAATAGATGAAATTTTGGTTTTAATACTATGTGCTTGGAAACAGCTGTGTAGCTAAGCAAGAGAAAAATCTTCATCCACACCAAGAGAAAATGCTAGGACTAAGCTCATATTGTTATAGCATTTCAGCTGATAATTCAACATTACTAAGATTATATGCTAAAGTATGTTTCTCTTGGTATGTTAT
>JANHFL010005380.1:220602-230778 GCA_032468155.1 Oxyrhabdium leporinum
TATTGTTATAGCATTTCAGCTGATAATTCAACATTACTAAGATTATATGCTAAAGTATGTTTCTCTTGGTATGTTATGAGAAATAAGCTATATTGGATTGTAAAATGTTTGTGATTTGTCAAGAAAGGGCTTTACTTCAATAAATAAAAACTAAACATTCAAAATCATCAATTCTTCAAAAATTAGCATCAGTTTACTCACCATGATTGCAGACATACTTGTCATTGTTGTTTGATCTTCAAACATTAAAAAATCATTGAGGCTCAATCGTTTCCAGTCTAAAACTTACCCTAAATGCCCTGTGTATCTATCAGTCAGTCAGTCTGTCTAGATATCTATATCTATGCACAGAATCCCATAATTAAAGAATTTAATTAATGCCTGAATACTCTAGCAATGGACTCATATAGTCTACCAAAGCTGTGCTTTAAAGAGCAGATTGTCAACATGTCCTCTTGCAAGTTTTATTTGAATCATAAAAACAATTTTATGATATGGATTTTTCCATTCAGTTCCCATTTCAAACAGATCTGACAGTTAAGAAACATTCAAACAAATAGTCTTTGGCATTTATCCGAAATGGTATAGGGTCTCCTGCTTGAGCAGGGCACTGAAATAAAAGATCTCCAAGGTCCCATCCAACTCTGTTATTATTGTATTCTGTTAAACAAACTTAGGCTATGTTACATTAAATACAGTTTAAAAAGATCCTTCCTCAAATGTATGTGGTCCCCAGAATATGGTCCTCAGTGGAACTACATCTATATAAGGAGAAGCTTGCAATGAGGTACCTTAAGGTCCTGTCTGGGGCTTAGTGCTCCAACATCTTCATAAATGATTTAGATGATGGGATAGAAGGGGACCTTATCAAATTCATTGCTAATGTTTTGGAACATAGACTCAAGATTCAAAAAGATCTCGACAGTATTGGGCTCTAGCAGTTCAATGGTGAGAAAAGTAAGACCTTGAACTTAGGCAACAAAAACCATATGCACATGTACAGAATAGGCAGTACTTGGCTCAATAATACTAACTGTGAGAGGGATCTATGTGTCTTGGTAGACCACTGATTAAGTATGAGCTAGCAGGGTGCTACAGTTGCCAAAAAAAGCCAATGCAGTCCTAGACTCCATCAACAGAGGGATAGCACCAAGATGTTAAAAAGTGGTAGTACTGATCTATACTGCACGTGTGAGACCACACTTGGAATACTGCATCCAATTCTGGTCATCAAAATCCAAAACAGATGCTGAGACCCTAGAAAGAGTGTAGATATGAGGAACAATGATGATAAGGGGCTGAAGGTTAAACCATACAATGAACTGCTAAGGAAACTAGAAATGTTTAGTCTATAGAAGAGAAGGCTTAGGTGACATGATAGCCATCTTTCAATACTTGAAGGGCTGTCACAGGGAAGAGGGTTCAATTTATTCTCCAAAGCACACAAGAGCAGGACAAGAAGCATGGATGGAAGCTCATCACAAGGAGATCCAACCTAGAACTAAGGAGAAATTTCCTGGGAGTGAAAACAATTACTCAATGGAATAGCTTGCCTCCCATCACAAGAGGTTTTCAAGAAAAGATTGGACAACTATTTTTCTGGGAAGGCATAAAGTCTCCCCTCAGGCAGGGGATTGGACTAGAAGACCTCCCTTCTAGTCCTAGGATTCTATGTGGTTTCTTGAGAAGGACTTTCAACAAAGGGAAATAAATATAGCACTGGTTTATAGCTTCTGGGAAATTATTAAGAGTAAGAGTCTTGACAGAATGGCTGGGAATAAATTCCTTTTCAAATTATTTTATCTTGATCTCCAAGAAAAGTCGCCATGCCTCCTGTACATTTAATACAAATAGACCCAGTTCATATTTATTGAGAATAAATTCTTCAGACTCATATACCTATGAGATTTCACATTGGTGAAATTGGTGATAGATAGATAGATAGAATAAAATAAAATAAAATAAAATAAATTGCTAATTTATTTCTGGAACTTGATCATTCTGAATGATCACACTATGTTCTCTGCTGAAGACTCTCAAATCAAGGAGTAAAAATAAAAAAATGAGAAATAACTACCTTTTATTTTTTATTTTATTTTTTTTATTTTTACATTTATATATTTTGATTATGAGGCCCCAAAAGACCTTACTAAAGCCTTTTAGAAATATAAAATTGACTAAGTATTGATTACAGTTTTTGAGTTGCTACAGCAAAAGAAGTCTTATAATCAGTTTTTCAAAAGTAAAAAGAGAAGACAATCTCTCTATTTTTGCTCCATGCTCAAATAACTCTTTCTTATTCCAGTAAGAAGTTGACAACTACCTTCCTGGTCAGTTGTGTGGAAAGACCACTACTCTTGTAAATTATATACCAAACCCAAAGGCAGGGAGCCTTCTCTAGACCTTAAATTTCAACTGCACTTGAACTGTCATTTAAGTGTGTCCCTGTCACAACTTCTGCTACTGCAGCCCTATCCAAGGTATTTAAACCAGATAAGGCACTTGGCATTGATTTTATCTCTGCTGAAGCAATTTAGAGCAATCTGTTTTGGTGGGTGCCAACACATTCCAAAAGATTGGGGAATTGTAATAATTATTCCAATCTATTACAAAAAGGATGATGCGGAGCTTCATTCCTAATTATCTTATTATTTTATTTATTTTTTATTTATTTTTACATTTATATACCGCCCCATTCCGAAGACTTAGCCTTTAAGCATAAAAATAAAATATATGCAATGATTCTTTATGATAGGCTGGACTGAACATGGACATGGTATAAGAATTAGCAGGTTTTTGCCTGAGTACGTGTCCCATGCACTATATTTCAAATTATTCAAATTTGATTAAAAAATGGCACCAAACAACATACTACTTAGATGCAATATTTGTTGATCTTACATTTTCCTTGATCAAGCAACTAGAAGATAGCATGAAACATCATTAACCTGTTAATAAATATAGAACTTGTTGTTGAAACAATAGAACTGATTTCTGTTTGCTTATATTTCAGGTATCCTTTAAGCTCCACTTTAAATTTTATCCATAGACATCTCAAACTTTATTTACCCTGCACACAGAGATATAAAATAGGCACCCTGTCCCATGTGGAAGCACAGTGTAGCACCACCAGCAGTATATTATCCTTTTGTTGTGTGTCTGATCTGGGACTATGAAGGAAAGAGTATGGTAAAAGGACAATATGATGCCATATTGTTAACCACACAGGAGTACAGGAGGACTGTTCAAGAGTACAGACTATAGGAGTCCAAGGATTGCATTAGTTTTTTTGGCAGCAGTGTGCAGCAGCCGCCAAAAAAGCTAATGCAACCCTTGGTTACATAAACAGGCATAGAATCAAGATCATGTGAAGTATCAGCACTGCTTTATAAAACATTAGTAAGACCCCATCTAGAATACAGCATCCAGTTTTGGTCACCATGTTAGGAAAAAAAGATATTGAGATTTTGGAAAAAGTGCAGAGAAAACCAATTGTAATGATTAAGGGCCTGGAGATTAAAACATATGAAGAACTGTTAAGGGAATTGGATATGGCTAGTCTAGGGTGACATGATAGCAGTATTTCAATATTTGAGGGGCTGCCGCAAAGAAGAGAGGGTCAGCTTATTTTCCGAAGCACCAGAAGGCAAGGCAAGAAATGATGGAAGGAAACTAATCAAGGAGAGAAGCAACCTAGCATCAAGGAAAACTTCCTAACAGTGAGGCCAATTAACCAGTGGAACAGTTTGCCTTCAGAAGTTGTGGGTGCTTCATCACTAGATCTTTTTAAGAAGAGACTGGACAACCACTTGTCTGAAATGGTATAGCATCTCTTGCTTGAGCAGGCGGTTGGACTACAAGACCTCCAAGGTCCCTTCCACCTCTACTCTGTAACTAACTAACTTTTCCAAGAAAGTTTATGAGGAAAAGAGATGAGTAAGCTCAAAAAAATGCAGGGTTTTTTTTAAATATGTTATTTCAATAAAAAAAATGAAAACAAAGTGAAGCCCGAACCATAACAGAACTATGTTAAACTGTGCTTTAATGATTTTTGTTGTTTTGTTACCTGTTTTACTCGCATTTGTTGATTTTAATCTCACATACCTTCTTATTGCAAATGGCATGGAAAAAAAACATATTCAAGGCTGCTGAATTTCTTTAATTCTTAAATTGCTTAGAAATTATGCCATTTCATATTTTGTACCTGTGAGATTTAAAGACACTCTGGATTCTAAAGCAAGGTATTTGTGTGTGTGTGTGTGTGTGTGTGTTTCTGAAGCTATGGAACACACTTCTATAGGAACCATGTTTAGTTCCCATTTTTTCCAATTTCTTAAGTTATCTTTGATTTAGTTGATGATAACTTTATCTCTTATGTGGTCTAGTTTTTAAAAGATTGCTTTAACTAGAATTGTGCAAAATGTTCCACCCTAGAACATCGCAACTCTGAAACAGATGTTCCAGAACTGCCAATTGTTCTGGAAATGGCCCATTCTGAGGTTAGACCACATCCAGAATGAATCATAATGACTCTTTTAAAGAACAGAATGTTCTAGGATAAAATGTTTCATGCATTTCTCATTTTAATTCTTTTACATGGTTTTACATTTTTCTATCAATTGCTTATATAGCTTAGGGATGGAAAGGTATGTGTGTGCCTGTGTGTGTGAGTGAGTGACGCACAGAGAGAGAGACAGGGTTTGTTAGTCTCTCTGTCTCTGTCTCTCTATTTCTGTCTCTCTCTGTCTCTCTCTCTCTTTTTATCCGCACATGCACACAAACACATATACTATTCTATACCAGAGTAAAGCTTTGCTATTTAGAAGCAATCAGTACAGAGGGCTAATTTGATATCACTTAGATTCTAAATAGTTTGATGAAAGACTGATTTTATTATGAATTCTTTGAAATAATAATGCATTATAAATGATTAGGAATAACCCAGATTATTTTAATAGCACATTATTTTAATAGCACAATTCCATTATTACTAAAAAGATTGTGCTTACGACAAATACATATTTTAGAAACAAAAAAGTTTCCCCAGTTAGTAAACAAAATATCAATTATGAGCTGTGAATATTTGTAATTTTTAAAACCAGAGATAAACCAGAGGGTACGTTACGGTTACCAAGATGATTTTCTATAAAGTTAAAATACCATACAAGCAAAGCAGATTAAAGCTAAACCTTGTAGTTCTTGAAACATAAAGCCGGCATCCTATTATTTTTAATGTTTTAATTGATGTATTTTTCTCATGTTCTTGTAGTCTTACATGCAAAGGTTCCCTTATAAAGTGCTATTTCACATCCCTTTACAGTTATTTTTACACTGGGGTTTTATTTTTTGTTCTTTTAAATGCATTTCCCTTTTTCTAGCTGTAGCTCTAAAATTTTTGATTTTAAAAGGGAAAATAATTACTATAGGAATTAGCACACTGGAATGAGAAAACAAAATCCTTAGCTTTTCCTGAGCAGCGAGTTATACAATCAGGGCATTTTTATTCCTTCATTTCATTTATGAGCAAGTTTACTAGACGTCTTGGATTGGTTTGAAACCACCTAATGACGTCAATGGGCCAGAGAAATTAGAGCTAAGCTAGACAGCTGCAGTGCACTGAATCTACAGAGGCTTTATTCTTTTCTCTCATGGTGACACCCAAGACAGATATTATCCACCAGACACTCCTGGAACAGCACCAAAATGACAGTGTTTCCACATTCAATATCTGGAAATGGTTACAATTAGAACAGGTCAGAGAATCTCTGAAATTCTGTTGCACATTGTGATTATTAATAACAAAAGAAATAGTTGCTTTAATAAAGCTGCACAGACATTCACTGCAAAAGCTTATTACTGATCTCTCACATTTTTTTCAAGAGGGCAAGCGTTGTTTTATAGAGAAAATAAAAGTGATGGTTTTCATTTACCTCTTTTTCCATAACATATACCTTTGTTCTTTTGTGGCTTTAACTTAAAAGCCCAATAAAGAAACAGCACGGTTTAAGAAAACATACCTTAAAAAAAAAAGATCTTGGATACAAATTCTCTCCCCACTCTCTCTTTCTCTCACACACATCAATAAATTATGGACCAATTATACATCATATATACAGTAATCAACACATTCCTACAAAGTATTCTAGTCTCTCCTGGTTACTAAAAATAGCACTAGCTCTATATGTAGAAAGCAAATTGATCCTACTCAAGTACTCTTAGTTATCTCTTTTCGGCTTATTGCAGCTTATATTGATTTTACAATATTCTCTGATCACATTTTTTCCCCTAGCGGAATCCTGCCTTGCATTATGTACTAAACTTGAGTTTAGCGAAATCATTAGAAAATCTTACATAAGATAGTATAAAATATAGGAGTGAGGATTTGTATCTCTTATTAAATTACATTCCTTTATGAGATGTAGGAGAGATTTGCTCCTTCATCAGATGAACTATTAAGAAAAGCTATCCCAAAAGAACAGTCTTTCAAGAACAGTTCTTTCCACATGGAAGAGCGTTCATCACTATGGTATCTAATGGATGCAGCTGTTGATTTTAAGGCCATACAAGGTGAAAGAAAATTCAGACTATGGACAGGGAATTTAGCAAGCAGCCAACACACAGTTCCTATGCCCCCTTCTTTTTTCTCCTAACCGTTTCCAACTCATGACCAAGGATTATTCCAGGAAAAGGTTTTAATAAGCCCCTGATTCATACAATGTTACAGTGGCATCAGATGACTTTATCATTCAGTTGTAATACTAGCTTGTTCATTGTCTTCTTATTACAGGAAGGAAACATATGAACAAACCAACCAGGAAATAACAACAAAACACCTTTGCATCTCTGGTTAGGAAAACGCATGATTGAAACAGGGGACTTCTCTGTAAGAAATTGGATGGTGCTTCAGAGATTCTACTCCCTGGGTCAGCCTGCATTTTTAGTTTCCAAGTCAACCAAAGAAGAAAAGGGAAAGGGAAAGAGAAAAGAAAGAAAAAGGGAATTATGAGTCTATATTAGATTAGTGACAGCCAGTTTGGAGTAGTAAATAAGATGCCAGGCTAGAAAACACGAGATTGTGAGTCTTTGAGCCTTAGGAAGCAGACAACGGCAACCCATTTCTGAAAAAGTTGCCACGAAAACTGTATTGATTTGTCCAGGAAATTGCCAGGAGTCAAGACTGATATGGAAGGAGGGAAGGAGGACAGAACACCGATTAATATTGGGTTACAACTTATGAAATGAAAATTGTACTGACTTAAAAAGTTGTAGTCTATTGAATTATAAAAAGTTAAAATGTGAATATAAGTACACACAAGCATTCTGAAGTAAGGGGAACTGCAGCTTGATTAGTAGCTGATTAGTTGATTTAGTAATCCTACTAAATAAACTCACTTGCAATCCTTCAGAAACTCTGAAAAAAATCTCTTTTTTATATGTTAAAGAAACTTGTAAATGCATATACTGAGATAGACAGACAGACAGACACAGTAGATATGTGAAGTATGGATGTCCAATTCAAATTCCAATTGTAGCTTCCAGCAAAGGAAGCTAATGGATGATAGTTATAGGCATTTTCTATCTGTAAACCTTTCCAAATCTATGAATCTAAAGGAAGGTACAATTAAAAAAGGTCTACTTAACTCCCCATCCCAATACTTTTACTTAAACAGAAGGGTTTAAGGGTACAATTCAACTTAAGGGTACAATTCAACATATACAGTATGTTACAGTATATAGTATATACAGTATTTGACAATGTATAAATGAAATTATGTTATTATGTTATGGAGTTATGTTGTGATTTTTTTGCTAGTAGAATAGAATAGAATAGAATAGAATAGAATAGAATCTGGAAGGGATCTTGGAGATCTTCTAGTCTAACCCCCTGCTCAGGCAAGAGAATTTATATCATTTCAGACAAGTGACTGTCTAGTCTGTTCTTAAAAAACTCCAGTGATGGAGCACCCACGATTTCTGAAGGCAAGCTGTTCCACTGGTTAATTGTCATCACTGTTAGGAAGTTAATTCCAGGTAGTTTCTCTCTTTGATTAGTTTCCAACCATTGTTTCTTGTAGAAAAACTTTCTCTAAAAGGAGAACTAGAACTGATGTCCAGTTTTTGTATTTGGCTATGTTAGTTAATTGCTAGTAACATTTGTTCTAGTTCCCTGAATCCAATGCTGGCTTTAGAAATTGGAAGAGATGGCCAAGACCCTTTTGCCTGGCCATTAACTATACTTCATTTGGATTGCTGAATATATGGCACTCCTTGAAAAGTGTTCATAAAGTACAGTGCAGAATAGAAAATGCAGACAATTTGTAAATAATTCCAAATTTGGGAACTGGTGAATTTGGTTCACTAGTTTTCTCTTTGTTTTCTTGCACTAGTCAAGGGGCTAATTCTGCTCTGCAAAATGTAAGTCTATAAAGCAGGAACTCAGAAGGTCAGAAGGGAACATGGAGATCATTCAATCCAACCTCCTGCCCAAATCAGGGATTAATTTCTATAATACTAAGTCAATTTCTACAGAAATATCTGAGTGTTACACAACTTGTTTCAGCTGAGATATCTGAAGGTCCATCTTTTCCCACATTTTTCCTAATTATTAAGACTTTACCTATAATTTTTTTTCTTTCATTAATCAGGAAACATAGCAGAACAGATTAGTTCATTTATTATACTAAACCAGGATTTTACAAAAATTAACAAGCCATATGGCCGGATTCCCCCAAAGACCTGAACCATAATGCCACAGGCTCACACATTCATCTTAAAAGAATCAAAATCAACTGCTTTCAAAGATCTGAGACTAACAAAATTCATGTTTGGGAAAACTTGGAGAAATCTCATCTGAAACAATTTGTGTAGCACTGATATTTCTGTAGCCATATATACACATGCATATCATACATAATCATTTGGATTTTCTCTTCAAGCAACTATTTAATTTAAACCCATGTGGGTTTTTTTAACTGCATATGGCTTATGCTTTCTTGAGTTTGCACTTAAAAGCTTTCCCCATGTTCAGAATGAGTAATTGTATATAAGCCCCTGACAGCCATAGGGAAAAATATCTGAAGGTCACTGTTGCTGTTTATTTTTATTTTTTTGCTTCAAGACCATACAATGATATGATGTATTCCCAGTTTTGCCAGTCAAATAAATTGCTGTGGGGTCAGCATCATTAAAGCACATACAGCCAAACCGAGTCCTATTGTTTACTCGTTAAACTGAGAACTCAATAAAGAAATCAATTGGAAAATTTTTTTTTGAATGAACACTACAATGCAGAGATATACAACTATTTTTTAATGAGTCATAAGTATTTGCCAATTTTCGGTAAACAGCTTCCATTTTGGTTACATAAAAATACCCTGCCTCTTGCCCATTCACAACGTATAAATATGGGTGTATTTCAAAATATGCTTTCCCAGAAATTATTCATTCATTTATTCAATATAAACGGCTGCCCACCTACTATGTACTCTAAGCAGTTAACACCCAGCTAAAACATTAATCAAAGAATGCAGCTATTAAAACATGTCCCATCTGAGGTAGCTGATGCATCCGTAACAATTTAACTCTTAGAACAGGCTTACCTAATCTCATTCAATGGCTGGTGAAAGAGCCTGGTCTTCAACACCTTAGGAAAAACAGGTAAGATCAGAGATGTCTGGATCTCAGCCTTTGTTACCTCCCTATTGGATCAAGTAGCTGCCTTTCAAGAGCATTTGGAAGCCACAGGTCAAGCAGTGGGCAATGGGCATATTATAGTATGTCCATACCATACCACTGCTGCATGAGCTGCACTGGCTCACAATTCTCTTGGTTTTCTTGCTTTTTAAAAAAAATCCTTGGTTTAATTGTTGTGAGAATTGCCCGGAGTTGTGTGTTACAAAATGGGCAGTTATATAATTCTTAAATTAATAGGGAAAGGATCTTCAAGTCTTTGGAGCCAGAACTTCACTACCCATTTGGGGACAAATAACACCAGTGACATATTTTTAGGATTATTTTCACTGAAGAGGTCGGAGATGCTAGGAAGTTGGCTACAACCAAGTATATTTGATTTACATATTTATATTTAGTCAGGATTGCCTATTATTTAACATGAGATTTGTTTTACAAATGGTTAGACAGCAGAGGTAGAAATTAGAAGTTGGACGAATACTATTA
>JANHFL010005380.1:246978-264885 GCA_032468155.1 Oxyrhabdium leporinum
CCTGTAGTTACCTGGGATCCAAAATGGGCCGCATGGGAACTCCTGGGAGGGAAGGGGCGGGGGGGGGCAGCCAGGAGTTGGCAGAATCTTTGCTACGGGTTCACCCAAACCCGTAGCAGCTCACCTCTGCCTAAATGGCATGACACCAGGTTATCTATGGGATTATGTTTCCCTGAGGGTATCTACCTGTCCCACCAGATTGGATAGGATAGGCAACTCCAGGTCTGTTCCTGTAAACATTGTCATCTTGTAGCTCCTTGGAAGTATGTCTCCTCTATTGCAGTCTCTGTCCTATGGAACACCCTTCTGAGATCCAACAGGCCCCACTCTTTTAACCTTCTAGAGAGCACTTAAGATCTGGCTCTTCCCTCAGGCATTGGGATAGGATGAAGTCAAAGTGGGATAAGAATGTAGTGAGTGACATTAGGGAAGTTTTCCTCTTGTTTTTATAGGTTTAGGTCTTTATTGTTATAAAATAATTATTGTAAACTACATTTATAATCTTATTGTAAGACTTGCTTCAGCATCAGCAGAAAATACATAGAGATGAACTTGAGGGTACAATCTTCCTGCCTCATAGTCATTACATATTCATTTAGATATATATTAATATTAATAAAAACTTGCTGAGGAAAGTGCAGCACAGATGTTTTCATTTGAAGGGCCACAAAATTATATTTAAACTTTATTTTACTTTGTGTTGGTATTAATTAACTGAACAACCTAATTTTCTGTGAGTTTTGCCTGAAGGAAACATCTACTCCCTCCCAATTCATATCTTTATATATTTTTTATATTTTCCTCAGCATTACAAAACAGAAGGGTTTTTTTGTTTTCAAAATACAGTCCGTTTTGTAAGTAACAGAAATAAAGTTTTGTTAGAAAAACTACTTGGAAGAAAACATTTATTGTTTAATTTCTTCAAATTACATGTTTTGATTAGTTTACTTCTTCTAGACTTTTAGATGTATTTTTGTCCTTAACTAAAATACTTTCTTAATCATAGCAGCAAGAAAATGGTAGATAATGGATTAAGACTCCTGCCATACATGGCTGATAAAATATCACATATACATTGTTTTTTTCTATTTGTGGGTCCCTGGCATATACTGGGTGTGAATAATACAACTGCTAGATAAAATTATATAAAATCTAAGCATGATATTCTAGGAACAAAAGAGAATAACATAAAATTACAAAAGCAATATCCAAACACACACACACAAAACTGACTATGGAAAATACTATTCAACCAAGTGAAAACCTAGGACACTTACTGGTGACTGAACAGTTTTGTAATGGATAGGTCTATTTAATTAGAGCCATATAATGGCTTAATTTACCATGAGAACCAGATTAACAACTATCTGAATAAATCTTACAATTCCTTGGATAGATATGAGTCTAGAAGAGTTTGTTGTCTTAGAGATTCTCTAAAAATCAGTACCCCATGCCATCATCCAACCATATACCCAGGGTTATGTGATTGTGGAACAATGACTCTCCCTAAACAGGATTACCAAGGCTTAAGAATCAGTCAGATGATAGTTAAGATTTAAGTTTGAAACAGTTAAGATTTAAATTTGATCTTCATAGTGTGTATGGATGCTTTTTCACTATTCAAGACAATTGACAACAATCATTAAGCCATCTTGAGGAATAGCTATTACAATAACTAATTGAAGGATGGGAGAAATGCCAAATCTATCAATGATCTCTGCGGTAACAGCTGTGTGATGCATGGAGTAGGCTAGCAGGTTGAGCTATCCAAAGTACAAGAGAAGAAATCAGACAGAAGGAGAATAAAAGATTAATAAACAGAAGGCATTCTTTGCTGCAGACATTCTTCTTAGAAAAGCAGAAGTATATTTATTATGTAGAATGTTAATACTAATGGAATTCCCCCATTAGTAACCTCAGACAATTCTACAACCTGAAAGTGAGCAACTGGAGCCATGCTTCAAGATAATTATAATTTAAGTCATGTATGATTCAGATACTAGTATATTTCAGGTGTATTAAATGGAGTAAGAATATTGTAAAAATTCATCACAGGTTTACTTTTATGAGGTTAGTTTAGCTTATAAGAGAATCATGGAATAGAAGAATGAGACTGTTTCTCAGGTAGGCCTATTTTGCTTCAGGGACAGAAAATTATCTTACCCTGGAGTACAAGATGCAGGAAAGGTGATTATACTAAAACTGGTTCCTCATACCAATGTCTCCATTCCTCAGTTTCTCACAAAACAGTTCAAAAATGGTTATTATGTTTTGTTGACTTTGAAAATCAACATGAAGAAAACAGTGTATATAATACCCTTTCTCTCCAACTGAATATACTAATAAGAGAACATTAAAATGTCAATAATTTATTCCTTGCATCCCAGAATCCCATTCCTCACTGAAAGGAAATACATTTCTGGTTTATTTCCTCTGCTTGCCTTTTAATACATGAACTTCTATGTACTTGATTGAGGGTGGGGATGAAAATCATCAAAATCATAAAAAATAATTTAAAAAAACAGAATTTTTCCATGAGGAAAAGTTGACTGTAAACAAAGTAAACAAAGTAAACAAAACCACTGACACCCTACATATCTTTCCATTTGCATTTCTTACCTTATTATATAACCACCCAGAGTCACCTGGTTGAGTTGGGCAACTATAGAAAATTGAATAAAATAAATAATATTTTTAAAACCCTGTAAATTGTGAGGGAGAGACACTAGCAGATTGTCAAATAGACAACTGGCACATTTCCAAGAGGTGTGTCCAAAGCTGTATGTTGATACAGTGGCAAGTTGGAAGACAGGGAAGTAAGTTCTAAAGAGTGCATACAGAAATTAACAGGCCATTATGGAGATTAAAAAGATTTATGCAATCTTCATTTGCCTCATGTATAGCTTCAGACATCAACAACCCCACCTCCAAAATGGAAAACTATTTTCTTGGGTCTCTCCTGCATGAAGCATATTTTTAGCGAGAGCCAAGTGGAGAAAACAAAACTTGCCAATTAGTGAGATAAGCTAGGCCAGGAAGAAAGTTTTAAGTTAAATTTAAGAGAAGATTATTTGACTATCATATTAGAAGTCTTCCTGGCACACAAGACAAAAGAGTGATGTAATAAAGGTGATCACCTCTTATTGACATTACATTATTTCTTTGGCCTTAAACTGTACTTTTCGTTGGATAATGCTCACAAAAATATAATTATGCCTTATATTCCACCCAGAAAAATCACAAGGTAAAGCCTGTCAACTGTGTGTCAATATTTAGTGTCTAGCCCCAAAGTAGGACAGTAATTTTCAACAGCAACTTTTAGACCATTTAACATTTCCATCTCACGGCTGTCATGAGTCACTGTAGGCCAGACATTTACCACGGTTTCACTTTTATTAACTGTCCTTTGAGCTTATAACCAATTACTCAGTAAATGGAATAGCAAGGACTACCAGAGGATTACTAATATTTATCTCATGCACAAGAGGAATACTGTGGGTTTCCATTGCTGACAGGACCTTTTTTCATTTACTTTAAAACTATAGTGCTTAGTATATGTAGATTAATTATTATTATGAATATTAGTTTTACAAATGCCGGTTATATTTTTACATGCAAGCAACAAAATTGATTTATTTTTGTTCTGTCCATATGGCATAACAAAATTCACAAACATACCAATTATTAACAAAAATAAAGTCAAGACCAGATTGCAAAATTTAGAAACCGGTGTATTTATAAAAAGTGAAAAATAGGAAAGTAAGCAAGATATTCCCCGTAAATAATAGATCTCATGCTGTCAATTAAATACAAGTGCTCAGTAATATTTTTATACAATCTGGCAAATGTTAGAGGGAAATTGTTGAGTCACCTGCCTGTTCTAATTTTCTAACAAAAATTCATTTTGAAGAATTGAAGGGTGATTACAGCCTCTTAACAGAATAAAAATGATTTTTAACATTTTGGACAGTGACTTACACATAATTACCTGGATTTATACATTTTATACAGCTTGTTGAAAATTAAACAACTTTGTATTTGTTTTACTTGCCCTTAATTGTGCATAAAAGTAGAATATTTTAATAACCTCCATTTAATTATTTGCTTCTACTAGTATTATTTTAGAATATAAATAGGTTTGAATAAGGCTTACATTACATCTACCCAGTTACCTAAGGTAGATTTTAAATTCTTAAGTAACAATTTGCGTCTCTCAGTTAAAAATATATGTATTTGTTTTTTTAGCTGTAATGACATTCTTTGACGCTGTTAGACTAGCTGGAAACCTAAAATTGGACCAGTGAAGGCTTCTATTCTGTTTTCTGAAGTGTTCTGTAAAGATAAATTTCTTCTGTACACAGTCTCACTTGAGATTGTTTTAACAGTTTTCACCTCTACTTTTGGTAATCTCAGGTTGTTTTCTGGTTCCCTGAAACTGTTTCTTCTTCCATTGATAAATAGGCTGCTTCTGCCAACTTTTTAAAATACCAATCCCTCCTCTGTAAATGAGCTACATCTTCCAGTTCATTGGCTGATGAGTGAACCAATGAGAGCCAACAGTATGTTTGTTCATAAATGACCTAAAAAACCTGACCTTTTGAATCTTCTTGTCTAATATGTAAGTTGACAGCTCTAACTACCAAGCATTAAGGTCATAACAACTTTTTTATAATTGAAAGTTACAATAAGCTTACTGTGGGCAAAGTACCAGTGAGACTTTAGTTAAACCTGAATATTTCCCCCCACCCAACTTATTATTGTTATTTCCAGATGAATTCTATCTTACTCATTACATATTCATTTTTCATATTAGCAACATATTAACTTTTTTTCTGGGCTATTTTGTCCCATATAGATTCTTCTTCAAAGCCATAATCAGAGAGTTTTCCTTGTCATGACAGATGTTTAAAAATCTTTTGTAGGTAATCTTGGTTAGCACAAATTTGGACATTATTTCAGGATAATATGAACTTTTACTTATCTGACCACACATTCTTAACTATTTTTAACTGCCTTTTTATTATTGATACTGCCATATCCTGATGATTTATAAGTGTTGCATTGCAAAACTAGCTCACTTGTGTCAAATCCTTCCATCTCTGCCTACACATGCCACAATAATCATACATTGAAATAATCTTCCATGGGGTTTTTTGTTTATCCATTAATCCTAAAAGGAAAGGTTCCAGTTTCAATTGAATATTGATCTTGAAAATCCGCTGAATCATATTTTTTAAAAGAAGTTTTTTACATGTTAGCCAAGCATGATAAAATGTTCCTTCAGGTTGCATACATTTCCAACATTTCTTCCTGTTAATTTTTTAAAGAAAAACTTCTCTTCATCCTTATAAAGAAACTAAAGCAATATACATTAATAGATCTATAATAACTTTAAACTCTGTTTAAAGAGGTTTGCTAACACAAAGGATTTCCACAGATAATTTAACGAAAAAGGTTTTTAATAGAATAAAGAAAGGAAATACATTTACTTAATCAGTTATATCAGATAAATGTTTTCTATTTTTATTTGTGCTATTAAAAACTACTTTTCTTTCCAATTCTTTTTAAATTCAGGGACAGGGAGAATATTCTCTGAGTAAAAAAGGACATTTTTGTCAGCGTTAGAATTCCAACTAATGCCAATTAAAGCAAATAAAAATGAATCCAACAGTCTATACATAATGCATTTATATTTCAGAGGATGTGTTTGGAGGAATATTTCATAGAACTTTTGGAAGGGAAAAAATAGAAACAAACTATCAGATTAGCAAAATTTTCAGCCATAACATTCTGAATTTTAAAAATATGTATGCTTTAAAACAGTGATCCCCAATGTTTTCAGCACCAGGAACTGGTTTCATGGAAGACAATTTTTCCACAGACGGGTGGGTGGGGGTAGGGGTTTTGGTTTTGCTTGCTCACCTTCCAGATACGCAGCCTGGTTCCTAAAAGGCAAGGGACCAGTACCTGTTTGTGCCCCAGGTTTGGGGACCCCTGCTTTAAAAGACTAGTTTCCTTCATGATGTTTTAGATAATGGTATTTTTAAAATACTAATAAATAATTGGATTAGCTAACTCTCTGTAAAAGAAATTTAAAAAACATTATGACAAAGGAGCAAAGTTATTTTGAATTGTTCTATGACTAAATAACAAGAATTAAGGCATTCTTTCTCTAAATATCTTAAGTTTCTATGGCAACAAACTTAGTCCTCCTATGTTTACTAATCTGTTCTGCGTTAAATCAATACTTTAAGGTAATTGTTTCCATGATAAATGCCTATAGCAATTCATTTGTAACCGCAATGTACAAAGATAAAATCCAACATTTTAATAGGAGCTATAATCAAACATCTTAGGAAAAGCCTTTGCTCTTAAGTATTAGGTAGAGTATTAGTTTAGCTCAAGATTTAATATTATACTGCCTTAGGAATTTTTCTGAAATATACTAAACATTTAAGCAAATTTGCCACAGAATATACCCGTCTATGCTAGCTTGATTTAGTTAATCATCCTCACGTGTTCAAAGTCCCATCCTACTCCAAGTTCCTATTGATGACCTCAGCTTATTTATTTGTTTATACTTAATTATTTATGCATGCTAACTAGTGCTTGGGAATAGTAAAGAAGTAAACCAAAAGAATACAGTAAAATTAATACTCAGTCCAAGTAAAGAGATTATTTAAACATAACCCATCTTGGAAGAAACTGCATTTATCATGAATTAATAAGTTCAAAGTAAGAAAACTATTATCTAACATCACTATTACAAGCACAAATGACCTCTGTGGCTAAAATAAATGTGATATCTAGAAGGAATTGCACAACCATATTATCTATACAGAAGGGTCCTGGGGGAAAGAACATGAATCAACTTCAGGGAAATGTATACATCAATATATAATAAGAATGTTACATTAGTGACTGTAAAATAGGGACAGATAAAAGTTATGAAGATTTGAAAACAAACATTTGTACAAACCTTGAATAGATCTTTTTTTAAAAAAAACCTAAAAATACAAATAAAATAGATTGTGATATTATTTCAAACACAGAGTAGTGGAGAATTTTTAAGGAAAAACAGAGCTTTCCCAGAGAGATGCCCAGATTAAGAGACTGCCCAGTCCCAAGCTAAATGGGGGAGAGAAGAGATTCAGGGTAGTCACACCCTAGAATCTCTCAGGATATACTGTATCTAGTAGGTTAGAAGATTATAGTTTTAGTTTGGCACAATTCTGTCTATTAGGTGTAAGAAATAGAACTCAATTGGATTTCACTGTGTCATCCCTGGGCTTGGACTTGACATAGTTATACTAATCTACACATCCCTAGGTGCAAATTATTTATTTCCTTCAAATTCCTACCTTGAGCATGAAGGCTTAGGAGCAAACTTATTATTTTCCATATGCCCTTCTGTTAACCATTTGCTCCAACTGTTTTAACAGATTAACAGAGTTGGAAGGGACCCTGTAGGTCATCTAGTCCAGCTCCCCACTCAAGCAGGAGACCCTACATGATTTCTGACAGATGGCAGTCCAGTCTCTTCTTGAAAGCTTCCAGTGATGAAGCTCCCACAACTTCTGAAGGCAAGCTGTTCCACTGGTTGATTATTCTCAATTATTATTATCTTTGACATATTACAAATATGTCTGTATGACAAATGAAAGAATGAGAAGGAAACATTTCTACAAGTTTGTTCAAAATAAGACCTTATTAACCCCTTATACATTTTTTGTAAGAAAACAGTGGGATATGATAAAATAAATCATCTTTTGGGATGCCTATACCTTTTGATATATAGATACAGAAAAATTGTACACAGTGGTTTGGAGTAAACTGCAACTCTCTTGTGAGCAAAGCTAATACTTTGGAAAGATCTTGCTCTTTTCTCACATTCCAATACTTTAAAAAAAAGATATTACTTCAAAAATGAAAAGACCACATTTATACAAAAGATAGGGAAATCTGGGAGATACACTTAAAATCTATTGCTTGTCTTAGACCAAATATTTTAATGGGATTTTAAAAGCTATATTGGTAAGCATCATATAATTTCGAAATCTTTTCAGCTTTTACTGGAAAGATTATGGGGAGCCTCATGGTTATAATATATGTAGAAAAGGCGGAAACTCACTGTTTCCAAATATAAAAATATTCTCCAAACCAGCTTAAAGATAAGTTCTTGAAAAAGAAGATTTGTGGCAACAACATCAAACCACTCTGTTTCAAGGAAAGGGATTGAATGCTGGTTTTGAAAGCTGTGAAACCTGCTAAGCTGAAAACAGCTTGAGGGAGCCATTTTCCTCATCTGGAGCAGGAGGATGCAAAACTAGCACAATACACACATTACATAGGAAATGGAGGGATTGTCGTCATCTCACTTTCTTAATAAAGTGGAAGACTCTTGTTAAAGGTGAAAAAGAAGGAGCTCCTACATTGATTACTGTTCTTTTTCCAAAAACCTGTTGCCCTTTAAAGAGGAGGTCAATTTAAGGAGGGCCTGGCACCTTCTTTCTCACATAGAGCAGCTTGCAAACCACATCAAAAGGGTTTGAAATGCATCAGGTAGCAATAACTTCATTATCAAATGTGGAAAGATAATTATTAGTGCTATCATTTGTTTAGTACTGCTAAGCATAACTAAACTTTCCACCCGCATGCACTGGGGACTAAATAAAGCTAATATGGAAACATTGCAGAAATAAAATTGGTAAGATTTATTTATGCCATGGTTTGTTTCCAGATGTTTGTGACATAGTCTTCTATTCTTGTTATTGCTGAAGTCCATATTTTTTCGCCTACAATAGGAAGGTGGGATGCTTTTGCATCAAATTCAATGTATTCCATTCATTTTCAACTTGTGCTATATTTTTATTTATATAAAATATTTTATGCCCACCAATAACTATATGCAACTTAAAATAATAAAACCAATAACTATAAAACCATATTTAAAAAACACCAGTGCTTCCATCATTGCCCCACAACTAGCTCCAGATATCCTCATTCTATCTCAGCACCTGGTAAAAAGCCAGGTCTTAGCCTTCCAAAAGACCTGCTGAATCATTGGAGGCAGAATGTTCCATAAGGTAGGTGCAGCCATGGAAAAGGCACGCCTCTGAGGTCCTGCTAGATGCAAGATTTCAGGGAAGGGTTCTAGAATATACCTACTCTATCTGATATGGTAAGATGGGCAATTACTCTCAGGGTGGTTCCATAAATAATTTGGTCCCATGCCATGTAAGATTTGAAAGCTGATAACCAGAACCTTGAATTGCACCTGAATGGAAACTGGGAGCCAATGCAGCCCACATAGCAGAGGTAGAACATGGGTGAACCAAGGATCACCCAATACTGTGTAGAGTGCTTCATTCTGCACCCATTGAAGCTTCTGAATAGTCTGCCGCCTGCTCCTTGAACATCTGGTGTGAGTCCAGATAGATGTCCAAATTGTGCACCAGTTCAGTCCAAGGAAGTATATCCAGAGTCAAGGGTGGCAAATCACCACACCCTAAAAAACCCAAAGGCACTTTGTCTTGCTTGGTGTTGTGACCCGCCAGTTGCCAGCAAAGCTGGCAGCAGACTCGAACAGTGAGGAGGTTGGGGAGGAACTTGGGCCAGTTCTGGCGTCTGGGGAAGGCTCTGATGGGTGCTCTGCGTCGGAGGTAGAGATGGGGCCAGGGCTGTCTGACATTTATCAGATGCCTTCGGAGTCGGAGATAAGTGGGGAAGAACATCTGGAGCCTGTTCCAGATGCACATATGTGCAGAGCTGTCAGGAGAAGGAACAACTAAGGAACAGGGGTTGACGTGGAAGAAAAGGCACAAGTGGATGCTGAATGGCCCCTCCCATACGGAATAAGTAGGAGCAAAAGGGGAGGGGTGTTTGTAGGAGACAATTAGTTCGCTTATTATTGTGAAAATTTTCTTATCTGAGTTCATGCCTCACAGAGACTCCTTGTCAAGTATTTCGTTTTACAGCGTTGCGACTGGAAGCTCTCGGCCTGGCAACTATCCAAGGACTGATAAGATCTGTTTTGGAACTTAAACCTGGGAAGGATTATTGCCAGGACTTTTCTGGGTGTGAATGCCAGGAATTCACATTAATCAAATAAAAATGGGGTTTGGGGGGACAAGGAGTCTGTTTCATGATTCTGTTCAGCCCGGGTCAGAACACTTGGGTTGAGCAAAGTCAGTTTCTCACCATCCAGGCCCTCACACCCTCTAAGCACTTGGCCAGTATAGCAATACTATCAGTTGACTGGACAAGGGTGGGGATCTATAGCTGGGTATCTTCAACGTTCTGATGATAGGGTATCCCATGCTGTCAGATGACCTCACCCAATGGTTTCAGGTAGATGTTAAAAGAGGAGAGGAAGCAGACACCAGACCCAAGGCACCCCAAATTGCGGGAATCTAGTGTTTGGCCTCTCCCCACAACACCAGCTGAAACAGGCCATGGAGGAAAGAAGAGAGCCACCACAAAACAGTGCCTCCTATTCCTAAACCCCCAAAACAGTCCAGACGCATACCATGATATATGTTTTATAAAAGAGCACAGTGATGTTTATATGAACATGTGTGCTTTAAAATAAGCCCTTTAGAATTATTGGAGATATAGGAGAATAATTTTTGCTTCGCCCAAGTGATATCTAAATTAATATGTATACTAAGTTAGACACTAACTAAAACACTATTTAATGCCCTTTGGCATTTGTACAGTGAAAGTATGGTGACTCCCCTTAACTCCACTAGTCCCACTGAGCACTAACACTCTCCACTTTTCTTCCTCCCTATTTTATTTTATATTTAGAGTATACTTTTATTTTCCCCCTGACTTCAGTAAGTGAAATTAGAAGTCTTCACGTCTCCATAACAATAATCAAGTCTAGGCCTCCAGACTCTTCCCACAGAAGAATCTGAGAACACAGTTATGTAATCACCAAGAAATTAAATTCAGAAACAACAAGAGAATCAAAGTGCTTCCCCAGACTATAGATCTGTTTTTTTGGGGTGAATACAACCTCATCCAGAATGGATAAACTCAGACTTCAAATCTGTGCCTGATTTCTTACTGACCAGAAGCCTCTCCATCTTGTCAGGAAGTATTGAATTTTAGTAGTAGTCAAGGAAGTTGCCATTTTGCCTTCTACAAATTGATGGGTTGAGACTGGTAATGTGAATGGATAAGGATCCACTCGTCTCAATTGGCAGCTAGTACCAACAATATGCTTTTTAAATATACAGATTACAGATTAACAGAATTGGAAGGGACCTTGTAGGTTATCTAGTCCAACCCCCCGCCCAAGCAGATGACCCTACATGATTACCCACCAACCTCTCAAATTGGGGCCCCTGTTTTGTCTCTTTTATGTTCATTGAATATAAAATATGTTTATTTTATTAAACATAGCACAGATGCTATTTTAATTTTACTGATACATAGAATAGACCTAGAAACTCTGATTAGTGTGCCCCAATATGTACGTACTGTATAAATTTGCTTTACTGTCAAAGCTGAACTCAACTCTGCTTCATTAACAGTGAGTGATGCTGAAGGGCAACTTAAAATCCAGTTGTGGATTAAACTGTCAGCAGGAAAATGTACACCAATTATTGTCCTTGATGGGGGAAGAGGTGACTTCAGATATCTAGAGTGGTGGATTTAGCAATTCAACAGAGGGGCCAAAAGAGGGGATTTAGCAATTGCGGAGGGACCAAAAAAATAATAGTGTCTCTTCTCTGTTTTACTCAGAAGCCTTTATACCCCACTGGATTACCTCTAACACCTGAACAACAGGTGTGGGATGATGGAGAATGCACTCTAGGATTAGAAGCTCTCCTTTCCTGTTTAACATAGTTTTCCCAGTGCACATAGTTGATCACTTTCAGCATCTGATTCACCAAGAGTGGGCAGGCAGTGATGGTGATCATTCCAATCTAAGTATTAAATAATGCACCTTAACTGCATAATGAGTAGGAGTTTGTCCAATCATATCCTATGGGTAGCTGAGCACCCTCCTTATCAGCCTCTCCTCACATACACATATAAGGGCTAGGAGGCAAGGCACTGAGTGCTATCAACAGCAGTAAGCTACTGGTTATCATTCTTACTCACCCAAATAGCTAGAGGCTAATGGGCAGAGTTCTGAGTCCTGTGAGCAACTTCTGTCAATTGGGTCTTCTTTTCCTACATGAGGTGATGCAAGTAGAAAAAATGTACAATGCCAAACCATCATTTGGGACTCTGAAGTCTGCATTCACCAGCCTCACATTGACACCTTTGGAAAGCAGTTGAGAGATGCTGGGGAAGATCCCTCAACTTCACCACCCCATCATTAACTTCAGACACACCACAGATCCTATATGTTCTGCCAATAACAAGGCTTCTGTTGGGTTGGAGAAAGTGGGAAAGAACACTTCAGAGAACATAAATGTTACGGTAGCTGCCCTCAGACACAGCCCAGTTAGGAGAGGAAGGCTATGTCATGCACAGGCTATGTCATGTGTCCTTCAAGAAGGGTTAAGATAGACAACCTCGAGCTGAAGTTTTATGGTTGTATAGAGGTGCTCCAAGTAGTTGCTTTCTATATGCTTTTTTTCAAGCAGGTCTAGTTGTTTGTAATCCAAAAAGCATGCAAAGGTAATTCCTTTTCTTGAACAAATTATTTTCTATAACATCAAAATTACCACCACCCCCAATTAACACTATTGACAGTGTAATATTCAACTTTCAAATTGGAGCTAGGATGTGATCAATTTGTAGAAAAGAATAATCTGATGTTTGCCCATTATATGCAATTCCTAGCTTTTTCTTCTTTTTCATAGAAGAACCTACTTTATTACAGGCTGCTGTTATCAAGAGCTGCTCTGCAGGATATCCTGTGGGAAATGTTAATTTTTTTAAAGTATGAATGCCTAACATTGATACATATAAAACTGTAATGTGTAAAAAAAATCCACCTCTGTTCAGTTTATTTTCCTTCTGCCTTTGCCACTTATGTAATGTCAAAAATAATGTGACGTCTTATAAAGAGACAGGACAAAAGAGAATCACTTCTATTTTTGCTAGAAACTATTTTGAATATCCTTTGGAAATTTCTTTCCTCCGTGCATTGTAATTTTTGGGGATGATTATCCAGAGATTATTCTTTCAACATAGTTCCCCTTAAGGAGGAAAACAACAGAGGGAAGTATAAGTGGAGCAGCTGTAAATGGCAAAGAAGACTTCACAGACAAGGAAACACCATTGCTGTAAGAGGGCAGTTGGGGTGTCTACAAAATGCATTTGATTCATGAAAACTAGAACTAAAGAATATTGTGCTAGCAAATACAATGAAGGATAAAATAAGGCACAGCATTAATCTAATTTAGGGGATTTTTCAAATATATTGTGTTTTTCTTATAGCATTTTTCAGAATGATATTAAACAAACATATGGTATTTATTAACTTTCATTACAGAACAAAACAATAATTGTAACTAAAATATTTTTAAATTGTTTGGGGGGAAGGTCGCTATGACTAAAAACATTGGAGATGGATGGATTGCTTTTTCTTTTCCTTAACATTTTGAAATCGATTGTAATCGTTCAGCAAGATTCATTGTATATACTACTATCAAATTATATATGAAATTGAAAATCATAACTCATCTGAACGGCTGATAGTTTTCTTTGTAAAATTGTATTTCTTTTTTTGGCATTAATAACCTATATAGAGCTTGATGATAATAAAACAGCTGCAATTTGCATTTTTAATGGTATATACTTTCCAGTGTCAACATTTTTAGAGATGGATATTTTTTCTGAAGAAGGGTCTGTGAACCTAACAGCACATTCGTTACTACAATTAAGCCAAACTAGAAAATCCAACAGAAGTGTATTGACATCTGAAGAAATTAACAAGTCTTGTTTATGCAATGTGACTGCAAACTTTGATCATATAGTGAACTGTTCTTGTGAAGGGAACCTGACCACATCATTATTTCCTATTCTTTATGAGAAAAACTGGCCTGCTCTTTTAACTATTATTGTGATTATTACAACCATTTTTGGAAATATTCTAGTCATCTTGGCTGTCTCACTAGAAAAGAAGCTGCACAATGCCACAAATTATTTCCTGATGTCACTTGCAATAACTGATATGCTCTTGGGTTTTCTTGTCATGCCGATATCAATGCTAACTATATTATACGGTGAGTACCATTAACAGTCTTTAAAACTCAATATACTTTAATTGATTAATTGTCTCCAAGTTCTGAATTTGGGATGGAGAGTTTGGCTGGAACACTGACATGCATATTACAAGTTACTTTAATGTAATTATAGACTCAGTGAAAAGAGGTGAATCCCAGGCTTTTTTAAAAAATTTAAATTGTGAACTGGAAGGTGGATGTCTGAAACCTTCATTCTGCACGATGCTTTCATTGTTTCTCAAATAATAGAGCATCACTGATTACAAAATTCACCCTACAGTCTTCATTCTGTCCTCACAGTTGTCTGAGAATTCTAGAAGTTGTAGTTCCAATTTATCTAAAAAGTGGCTTGTACTTTTAAAAAAATAAACATTTGTATTGAACTTAAAGACGAGTAAGTACATCACTGTATATTTTAAACATGTACAACATCTGTTGCATTTACTATTCAGATTTCATAGCTGAAGGATTAAGACTGCAAAATCATTAAATTTCAGACTAGACTGGTATTGGGACTAAGGACCACATCTCATAATTATGTGGGGAATCTTACTTTAGGGGAAAAAATATGAAGATGAGAATATCCTCATAGTTATGAATTAAAATAAATGACTGTTGTATACAGCTAACTCTAACAAGTTAATTTAATTAGGTGTATCATTAATAAACTATTTGTATACGGGTATCTGTGACATCATTTTCAATGTTATCACTACTTTGGATAGCCTGATAAAAAAGTCATGCAAGTTTTAAAAGATCATCGCCTAACTATGATTCATTTGCCAAAGAGTTCCTCAGTAACTAAAGGATAAGAAAGTAACCTTGATATATAAAATATCAGGAGTGCTTCACAAGCATTATAAATACAGATACTTGAAGCAGAATGCTGCATGTGGCTTAGGAACTAATATTGTTATTCGTTTGTTTGACTGAATGATTATTAACCACCCATCTCAGTAAATGTCTCTGGGTGTCTTAATATTTGAGGGAATGCTTTGTGCAGGATCGGGTGTCTGAGGCTTAAATTCCAAAGAAGGGCAATCCTCAATGCTTATGGCTGGGAGAGATATCCTAATTGAGGTCCTTCAGAGTTCTTGAGTAGGAAGAGTGGCATAGAAATAAAGTACAAACTATTAGTAATGTGACTATAGAAAACTGATCTTGCATTTGTAAATTAGTTTGGAATAGTTCACGCTGTCCAAATTAATTTTTATTTTCTGAAACAGCATAGTGCAGAGATCATTATGCTCCTGAAGTTAACGTTCTCTAGCCAAAATTACAGCTTTCTATAATGTGCTTCAGGGATAAGTGAGACAGAAGTTTTTAAGAGTGCTATGGACATATATTATTGCCTAAATTTTAAGAGAAAAACAATGTCCGGTTTTATGATGCTGTACTTCCCATTCTCAGAAAATAGCTGCAGGGTTATTATCGAAAGTGGAATACCGAGAAGAGTTTATGCATCTTTTCTATTCAATAACTAGCTTCCAGTTTGTGTTTATATGCCAACAGGAGACTTGAAGCAACATGGTTTAGCTCCCAAAGCTTCCTTTCAAAAGGCATGCAAACACTTTTCCACTCCGAGTCTAAACGCTTTGCTTAAGCATCTATGGGGCTTTTGAGTTGAACCATCACCGGATTAATTATTTTCACAATTTGGAACGGACCCAAATACCTAGGACCCAATTTCTTACTAGGGTTCCGTAATGTCATATTGGTAGATACATACACTTTATCTCCCACTGCAAAAAGAGGCTGCTGAGAACGATGCTTATCCACTTGCTGTTTATACTTCTCTGCCGCCTCAGCTAATGCTTTTTTTACGTTCACCCATCCCCCTTTCAACATTTCCATCCACTCCTCTAATGAGGTAGACGTAGGCTTCTCCACTGGTAATTCAGGCATAGGCACAAACTCCCTTCCAGTAGTTACTTGGAAAGGGGTTAAACCAGTAGAACTATGCACCACATTATTATATGCAAATTCAGCAAACGGTAACAATTCATCCCAATTTTCCTGCTGATAATTTACATAATATGTAAGATATTTTTCCACCATAGCGTTCCCCCTCTCTGCTACCCCATTAGTAGCCAGATGGAACCCAGAGCTAAGACCCTGTGAGGACCCTATCATCTTTAAAAACTCCTTCCAAAATTTCATAGTAAATTGTACTCCTCTGTCAGAAATTACTCTCTTAGGAACTCCATGTAAATGATAAATATGCTTCACAAACATCTTTGCCAATTTCTTTGCTGAGCACAATCCATTACAAGGAACAAAATATGCTTGCTTAGAAAACAAGTCAATCACATTCCATATCACTGTATTTCCGCCACTCTCAGGAAGTCCTACAATAAAGTCCATTGTAATTTCTTCCCAGGGTTGAGTGGGCTCAGCCACCTGTTGCAACAGTCCAGGAGGCTTCCCTGGTCGATGCTTTCGGGTTGCACAAATCGAACAAGTCTTTACGTAGTCATCCACATCCTACTTCATCTTTGGCAACCAAAACTGCCTTCTAGCCAAGTGCAAAGTTTTCAGAAACCCAAAATTACCCCCCAGACAAGAATCATGACTACATTTCAATATCAGCAACCTCATCGATGCAGGAACATAGAACTTAGATCCTTTCCAAGCCAGATCGTCCCTTAGAGTCAAATCCTGTTTATTCTCTTCAAACCATGGGTCAGTCAGTAGAGTGGCTTTTAAGTCCTTCTGCAACTTTTCCTCAGGAGCTTCCATCTTATGTTGTTGTGATCTCGTGGTCACTTGGCCTGATAATTCCTTCTGGCTATCAAACTGCGGTTTATGAGACAAAGCATCCGCCAGCACGTTCTTCTCCCCTGGGATATATTTTAAGTTGAAATTAAATCATTTGAAGTATTGCGCTCATCGAACTTGTTTAAGAGATAGCTTCTCAAAGCCTCTAGATCTTTGTGATCAGTCCAAACCTCAAATGGGTGAGTAGCTCCCTCTAAGAACTGGCGCCAAGATGACAATGCCCACCTAATTGCAAAAGCTTCTTTCTCCCATGCTACCCACCATCTCTCCGTGTCCGTCAACTTCTTCGAGACATACGCACACGGTAACAACAGGCCTTCAACATTTCTTTGCATAAGAACAGCAGCTACTGCTACATCACTAGCATCCGCTTGGACCACAAATGGTTTCTCAGGGTCTGGATGCTGAAGGATAGGCTCCTCTGCAAATAATCTTTTTTATTTCTCAAATGACTTTTGGCAGTTCATATCCCAATACGTTTGGGCTTCCCAGGAGCCAGGCCAGTCCTCAATAACTTCATTAAAGGAAGGGCTACTTCTGCAAACCCCGGGATAAATTGCCTGTAAAAATTTGCAAACCCCAAAACCCTGCTTCCGGGTTTTTGGGACCTGCCAGTCTAACACACCCTTCACTTTTCAGGGATCCATCTCAGTTCCTTCATTTGTAATCCTATATCCCAAATAGTCCAAAGCTTCCTTATGGAGCTCACATTTCGAAAGCTTCATGCATCTAATAATTTTTTCAGCACCTGTTTCACGAGTTTCACATGCTCTTGAATCATCTCAGAATAGATTAAGATATTGTCTAAATAAACTAGTACTCCCTTATACAAATGTTCATGGAGTACTTCATTTATTAAATGCATGAAAACAGCAGGTGCCCCTTGTAATCCAAACGGCATAACTTTAAACTGGAATTGTCCCAAAGGACAGTTAAA
>JANHFL010005380.1:264985-298632 GCA_032468155.1 Oxyrhabdium leporinum
CAGGTTGAATCTCTCCTTGTTCAGTTTCCATCCATTATTCCTTGCCTGGCCTTCAAGTGCTTTGGAAAATAGCTTGACTCCCTCCTCTCTGTGACAGTTTCTCTCTCTTTATTTACTGTCCCCTTTCTGCTAATATTTTATAAGTCCCTGAAGTTATTTTTTTATTTTGTAACTGAAAATTATATGAATATTAATGCTACCATATCAGTGTATAACAACTGATAATCATCATCACTACTATCCTCAATAATAATAGTACAAAAGACTTAAGCTATGTAAGCTTTGAATTGGTTTATTGTTCCAAATAGTTTAATACTAATTTTATGAGGAAATGCAGCAAATATATACTTAACACTTTTAGTTAGCTCTTGCTACTTTTAATGTTTAATTTGAATATTTTTCTAAAGTAGTATTAACTTCTTACATATTCCAAAAATAATTAAACTACAATATTGTGTTGTAGAGGAGGAATCTTAAAAGTTAACCAAATTCTAAATGATAAATAGTTCCTTTCAAGTAACAAGTCTGACAGCCAGTTTGGTGTACTATAGTGGTTAAAGTATCAGGCTAGAATTAAGAGCCTATGAATTTTAGTTCTGCCTTCGGTACAAAGCCAGCTGGGTGAACTTGGGCCAGCCACTTTCTCTCAGCCCTAGGAAGGAAGCAATGGAAAATATCTTTTGAAAAACCTTGACAAAAAAACTGCAGGGATTTGTCCAATCAGCCTCTCTGGACTTAATTGAATGGAATAAAAAATATATTTTTTACAAAATGGAATGAAACACATACACATACACACACTTTTTCATACTATGTCAATAAAAGTATTTCTCCACTGTTTTTGTCTGCTAAAGGAAGGCTCTCTTCTTTAATTGACTTCAACTTGGTTGCACCTTCCCAGTCTTGACACAACCAGTTAAGAATTTTATTGCACACTAGACTGAAATCACTGTAAACATTTATTTTGCTGGGTTTGAACTTCTTTCTTCTGCTTATTCACAACTTAACTGACACCTTTTTGTATTTGGTGGCAGCCAGTTATTAGTTATTGATGGTTTTGGCTTTTCTGCCTTGAGAAACTCAGTTCATTCAATATGTACCTACTGGGAACTAGTATTAAGCCTTTAAATAATCATTTGAGAGAAGAACAGGAGATTAAGAAAAATATATCCACTTTCTTGCAAGCATTCTAAAGGTTGAAAAGCTCATTTAGTTCTAGTTTACTGAAAAGAAAGAAATCCTTGGACATGAATGTCCAACATACAGCATTTGATGTTATACGTACCTAAATTTTAACTTGAAAACTTCTATCCCTTCCTAATCTGAAAAATTGCTTATAATCAAAGTTCATTTTCTGTACAGACAGTTAATTTTCTACATTCTATATAATCAAAATCCAACATCAATCAGTATTACAATTGTATACAAGTAAAAGCAAACTATGTAAATTGTCATCCTGCTATATCTTAAAGAATCTGATCACTTTAAAATAAATTACCAAGTAGGTCATAAATAATCAATTATCATTTTATTTAAATTTAGAAAAATATTCCATTCTAATTTTTAATATGGTATTGATTGTATCATTTACTAATTTAACCATAGTTAGATAATATGAGGCAACCAATAATTAATAGTATTTCAGTAAACATTTGATTCCACTAAAATCAATACAATTTCTATCTGTGATCATACATTTAAGAGAACTCCAAGACAGCTCTCAAAATGATTATATTCAATGAACATCTTTAATTAATCTATAAGCTAACTTAGCTCAGAATTTATTTTTCGACTGCGACAATAGTCAGCTCATAAATAAAAATAGTATTCATAGCAGGGATAATTGAAATCACACTAGTATAAATGGCTTTAATTCTTTACAATAAAAACATTCAGCAAAACAGCTAAGTAATTTCAATAATAAATAAATGCACAAGGTGATTTGGGAAGAGAATATTTATTGTGTGATTAAAAAAGAAGAGAGCCTTGTCATATTATTAATCTATATGCTTTTGCTATTATAATTACTCAAGGCATTTTTAATATTGAACAGCTTAATTACATGTTACTCAGTCTGATGTAGTAATTCCAAGCATCAGGCTGGAAATCAAGAGGCTATGAGTTCTAGTTCTGTCTTAGGGATATAGCCAGCTGGGTCATTCTTTTTTAGCCTTAAGAAGAGGAAAATTGGAAATCACTTCTGAAAATCTTGTGCAGCAAACTGCAGGGATTAATCCAGGCAATTGTTAGGAGTTACCATGACTCAAAACACTCCCTCCAAAAGAGGCAACTTATTTTGCTTTTCATAAGCACCAAGTTATCTTCAGAACATTTTGCTCAAGGCTACTATATGGAAATATATTGGTGTTGAACTTTGGAAATATCATTAAGATCGTATGCTTCATGCTGCTAACTTCTAAGCTCTTAATGTATGTAATTGCACTAGTCTTCTATATTATGTATCTATGCTTAATTTTATTTGTGTCAAATAAACATCAGGAACTTAGTATTTCCTTTGGACTGATATACCAGGTCTCATAGTTTAGCATCTGAAACTATTTACTAAACTAGAGAGAACAGACATAATGGAAATAAGCCAACTTTGAAAATAACCACACATGCTAACCAATAAATATCTCTTATTATAAAAAACTATATCAAATATTGTTTTTCTAACATACATAATTTAACTAAACAATTTCCTTTTAACATTGAATGTATTTGTTAATATATTTTTCCTTCTGAGTTTAGAGTAAAAATATTTTTGACATTCCTATTTATTTAGTTTCATATTTAGATAGTGATATATGCAAAAAATTACAAAAATATTTTCAGTCAAAACTCTATGTCTGTTTTTCTGGATGCTGAAATTTCAATAACAGTAAAATTTTACAATAAACTGTAAAATGCTTAACAGAATCAAAAATTTAAGATAATTGTATGTGTTCATTCATTATCACAGATGCCAGTTGGCTCAAGAATGCAATTTAACTGAAGTCAAAATTCAGACTTAAATTCAGTTTAAGTCAAGCTTATCTGGGTAGAAAACACTTAGAAATATAAAGCAGTCTTCAGAGATCACAAGCTAAAAGCAAGAACTTTGAAAATATTTTCTATATTTTCAGGTACCTAACTACTCTTAAATACAGAAACATTTTAAAATTCTACCTAGTAAAATGCTTTAAGTGAATCAAACTGAGTGAAAAAACAAGCTGCAACTGGTCTGCCAATGAATCAAGACAATTAGTAGATATTTGAATGTGACATGCCTGACTCTAAAATGAAAAAATGCAGATATTATATATAATTCCATATCAGAAAATACTTATTGATTTTTAAAAATTAGAATCCAAATTATGTCCTAAATTCCGGAAAGGTTACATGTAAGATGTATGCAAAAAATATTTAAGTTTCTGAAATGTCTCTTCAAATTTGAATGTAAATTAAAAATATAAACATGATGTTTAACACTGTCTAAACTATTTATCTTGCACATTTGAATAACTACTCCTTGAGTTCCAAAACTCACTCTCTCATCTGCTTCATTATTACATGTAACATTTATCATAGATTGTGATGTGAGAAAGGATCTATAGGTTTCAATGGGAATGTGTAAATAAGAAAGGACTTATAAGTCACCCATCAGGTGTCCATCCATTGTTGAAATACATTAAACCATCTTTAGTACTGGGTTACTCAGCTCACATTTGAAAATCTCCAAGGATAAGAAGTCCTTTATGGTGTTGTGGAAACTCCCACTGCTTCACAGCTCTTACTGCAATTGTATCTTCCCAGTTTTATTAGAGAACACTTACATGAAAGTCTTAGATATTTGTAGACCACTATCATTTATTACTCTAGTCTTCTCCTTTGTAAGCTGAACGTGCCCAATTCCTCTTTTCTGATACAGCTTAGTTACCAAATCTGTAGCTTTGTTCTGAACTGACTCCAGATGCTCTAGGTCCTTTTAAAAATGTGGTGCCTAAAACTGAATCCAACCAGTGCAAAGTAATTTTTTTTTTGTCTTCTGAACCTAGCCACAATGCTTTTGTTAATTAAGTCCAAGATTAAATTTTAATCTGTAATATCGACCTGCTAAAACATAAGTGATGGCCATTAATACTTCTAGGTCTTCTATGTAGACATTTCAACAAATCACATTCCTAAATCCTGTATTTACTGTATGAATTTAATTTTCCTTACCCAGATATAGGACCTTATGCTATCAGTTTATACTCAATTGTATTTGGCTAAGTGCTGAAGCTTTTGAGTTGATTTCTGATTGGAATTTTACTGTCTGAACCATTGTCCAATTTTGTCCTTTGAACTATCATTTAATACACATAACTTAAGTTCATCTTCTAATTTGGTAAGATCCCTTCCAACCTCTACATCTTTTATGAAAATTTTGACTAGCTTTGGATAAAGGAAAGAACCCTGAATTATCCTGTTTCACAATACCTTTCAGTTGGATGCAACAGCATTAATAAGCACCTTATAAATGAGTATTCAACCAATTGTAAACCTACTGGATCAACTATACCACACTTATCCACGGGTTAACCAATGTCTACTGTAATAGTAATTCTGTCCTAAAAGAGATAAAATTAATCAGGCCTTATTTATTCACTAAGAAAATATCTTATATAGTCAGCAAACAAGTTACATAGTCTTAGCATTTAACATTATTTTCATGCTCTGGTGCTTCCCAAATATTACAACAAACCAAGAACTATTTGTTCGCTTGCATGGCCAATATTATCAGAATTCTGTTGCTTTTCATTATTATATCATTTTATGGCACTTGAAAAGTTAATATTGCATTTTACATAAGAACAGTAAAATAAATATTAAACAGATAAATAATCTTCTAGATAAACTGAAATGGATATTAATTGGAATCACAGTTTCTAGAGATTCCTATTAAGTTTTATGCTACATAAACTTTCCCAAACAGAAATAGGAATTAAATGGCCGATTGCTTCTTCTGTTGAATAGTAAACTATTTACTGAGTACAGAGAAAACTAACAAGATGCAAATTTTTGAACTCAGGGTATGTGAGACACATAGATCTACACAATATACTTTAATATTCAAAATCAACTGACAAATATAAAAAATGTAAAATATGTGATGTTATATAAAGCCAGAATAAACTATTTTGTGCAGTACAATTCCATATCACTGGGCCTGTACGTAGAATAATAGAGGCACGCAATAGAACAAACTGTTCATCTGTTGAGGATACTTTAATTTGGATTCCTGCACTGAGCAATGATTATTTGTTGGCCTAAATGGTCCTTTCAATTGTATAATTTTATTATACTAGCTATAGCTGATCTATTACAGATTAATTTCCTATCACAAATATTTTGTCATTCTGGCCATACAGAGGATGTATGTTTGCTTCTCATACAGAGAGGCAAATAACAAAAATTAGATGATTCTAAAAATTATTACAGAGCTGTTCTTTTGACTGTGGATTGCATTTACTCTTCTATGAAGCAATTTACACCAACACCATTTTGTGAGCTTTCTTTTATATGGGTAGATTTTAGAATTTTCATGTAGGAAGGACATGCATTGATGGGCGAAATTTTCCTGGGCTTTAATTGCACACCCAAATCAGAGAGGCGCATGTAAATCGAAATCTCTAGTATAGGCTGCTGGCAAGAGAGTAACATCATGGTTATAAAGCATAAAATGTCCATTCTGAGTAATAATAATAAGCAATTGCAGGAGTTGAATTCTAGAGTAAAATAATACAATGCATGAAGATTAGCAAAATAGCAACATCATTAGCAACAACTTCATTTTAATTATTTCTCAGGATTTTCTTAACTTAGACTAGTCTATCATATCTATGTCATACCTTTCTCTATATTTATATTCAATTTCTATGTTTCCTGCTATAGTGATAGTGAAAATGGCTTCAATTATTTCTTTAATGCATTAACTATTGTTGATGCAGCTTTTTCATCAGCTTCCCTTCTTCCCAATTAGTGAAGAATTGATAAAACAGAGTGCTCTTGACTAAGTGAAGTTGCAATTCAAGAAAAATTACTGAAAAGAAAGCTTTAGTATTCCTGCCTTCAGCACTTGAAGCAAGTTGAAGTCAACTAAATAAACAGATGGCTTTGAATTAAAAAGCCTGCCCATGCCCAGGTCTTGTCTTTCTTTTTTACTTTAAAAAAAAGATCTTCCTGCCTGAAAATAAACAATGCTTGAAACTGATACTATATTTTCAAGTGCAATCTTAAATTTCTAAACTATTTAAAACAGATGTGAAAAACTGATAAAACTGCTGGCCTCTCCAAAAATGAAATGTATACATTTCACCAGTAAAATTTAGTAAATGATTCTTCAATAGCACAAAGAACAGAGCAGCACTAGCTTTGTTTCACAAACGATTTGAATGACGTCATTAGTGCCATGGTTACAACATTGCTGTACAAAATGTCAGTCATGCTTCTTGTCTCTGATATAAGAGATAATTTCAAACACCAATGAGTTCAGAGATCCATTCCCAAATAAGAGTAAGCTTTCCATTATAGAAATATATGATTCTAAAACTTTCAAAGAAAAATCAGCAGAGAAGCATGTTCTATTATTAGCCTTAGCATTGCTCCACATAGAAACTCCATGCATATTCATCTTCAGCCACTGAATTCACAAGTATATGATTGGCAGACAATGAGTATCGGTGAATGTAATATTGCTGAGAGAGCCAGCATTATATGGTGGTTTTAATGCTGAGCAAATAATAGGAAGATCCAGGTTCTAATCCTCCCTTAGGCATAGAAGCTGGCTGGGTGACGTGGGGTCAGTCACTCCCACTCAGTCCTAATCAGTATCAGGGTCTGTGACAAGCTGGCTTATAGCTTCACTATAAGAACCAGGTAAGCATAATGCAAAAAGAAGAGAATCCTGCAACAGCACTAGAAAGAAAAACAACAGCAACTTATTACCTCTAACATCAGATTTATTTAGAGGTATATGCATTGCCACAGATAAAAAGAACATTCAGCACTTTTTTTCAGTATAGCTGTATGATTCCAGCGCTGTACTCTCAATTCAACGTTTAAAACAAAGCAAAACAAAAAAGCTGAAAAATACTCTTTGCTTGGCAGCTGTACATACATATCTTGAAAGGGAGTGTGTGTATGTGTATTATATCTTATATAAATGTATGTAATCTACGGTTTCTAGAAAAAAAATCATTATCTCTGAAGCTGAATTCAGATTGATTCTCCAGTGTAAGATTGTATAAAATTATAAAATTATTCGTTTCTTAAAATGTTTTTTAAAAGTAACTGATAATCAAGCACTTGGATTTAAATCAGTTCAGTAGAGAAATAAAAACTGTAATATTCTTTCTGTCAGCCTTTGAAGCTGTGAATCCGAGGCCTCTGCAGGCTGCCACATATTATAGTTGAAAATTAGAAAGGGAGTACTTTCTCATGTAGTTAGTGGTGTATAGTCAAAACTAATCTATAATCTAAAAGAATGTCAAGGCCATACTGTGTACTGGAAGAGAGGTGCAGAGATGGACGGTGGCATGTTGGGTATCTGACATGATTGGGGAATGTGATCAATGATGAGCAAAAGAAGGTGGTTCTGAATTTTCTTTTGGGTGGGGAAAAACCTGGGTTGTTGGATTCAGGTTTTTCCCAGATGTACCAGCATGGTTCTTTAATAAACTCTTACTTGGATTACTTCTTATCTGAGTGTTGAATGAATTATTTGAACTTAGATGGAACGCTGACACTTTCCTTGAAAATGTTTCTCATTTAGCTGTCTATGATATTTTCCACATAGCTAAAAAGAGACAGGTGTCTGAGAAGTCCAAATGCCCATCCAACTTTCTTGATCTTTGACTAAAGAAAATTCTACAAATAAGCATTTCATTTCAGCCAATATTTCCCACTTCATTTTAGAGTGACTCTGACGAGAACAAAAAAGCTGCAAAGACTAGTACTTTTTATCCGATTCCAATGTAATTTCATCAACTATTGCTATGAGCTCTATTTAGTTGAAAACTAGCTAGAAGCTGCAATTGATGAAGCTTACCTGCTGATGATGTATCATACCTGACGGTGCCCTCAATTAAACATTGCTTTTGCAAATTTTGGATAGATTAACAATAGACTTTCAAACAGAATTCAAAGTTTTGAAGATAAACTATCAAGCCCTCTATTGGCTTGGCCACTGGAAGTAGTTTGGTGCTGGTGGAATAGGGATGTTAAAATACTCACTCTAAATTAAATTCAAAGAGGAGGAGCAAAATATGCTACTTCTCTATATAAGTACCTTTGTCATAAAATATCCTACTTTCAAAGATTAGAATGACACCTACCCTGACAATTTTCCATTGAGCCTTGAAGACAGAATTCCTCTCCAGATCATTTAATGAGTAAGAAGGAATTATTATCAGGATAAACTAATTTTTTTTAGTAAGAGTGAGGATATATTTCATGGTTTTATATGAACTCTGCAAGTTAACTGTTAGAAATGTGGCTAACAAATAAACAAAAATATTGCATGTCATAGTTTGCAAAGAAAAAGCAATAGTCAAACAGCTGCTTCTAAGTACCGTAAGTTCTCAGCTGCTATGATATTGTATTTTGTTATTATTATTTTTGTTTAAATAAGTGTTTTTATTCTATTTTTAACCATTAGCCTTCCAGAATCATACAGTAACTAGTTGAATAAATTAATGTACATAGAAAGGTAACTTCATAAAGCCTATTTTGGGTTCGAGTAAAATGGTGTACAATTGTAACTAAAATTTCTGCCCTTCTGTAACACGATAAGAGCCTACATGTGGGTATTGCATCATAGCTAGTTATAATAGCTACTTAATAGCAAACCCATCAACAAGACAAGTGTTGTCATCATGCCTATGTGCCAAATGGTCACTAGGCCAGGTTTCTTCCATTCATATTTTTGAGGTAATAGACTTAAGATTGTTGCTCCATTTTACAACTCTGATAAAACCCTGCCCGCTGGCATGAAATCAACTTTCTACAAACAGGAAAATCATACAAGATCCTGACTTATATGGAAGTCAATAGCCATGGCTCCAGAGTAGATATTTTTGTTTGACACAGCGAGTCTCTGGATTTAGGAATGCTTGAACAAGGAATTAGGCAGTAGACTAATTGTAGGTATAAACAGATTTCACATTTTTAAAAATATTTTTTATATTTATTTTTATATTTTCTATTTAACAGTATTGGATTTCTATGTATTGTTCTGCATGAATTTATTATCATTTGCATATAGCTCAATTCTTAATCCTTCTCTATATAAAATTTATTCAATAATGCATTTGAAACAAAATATTTGATTCAGTGAGGAATGTTCTGTCATATTGCTATTAACTATTGTTTAATTATAGTATATAAGAAGAAATTCAGCAAAACAGTGCAGCAAAAAACCTGACTTGGGACTTGGCTATCTTGAAACCTAGTTTCCCAACAGTTTCTGTCCATCCTATGCAAAGAATTGGGATGCATCTGCCAAGGGTTCTAAGGGGCCAGGAAGTACAGTGAGTGTTCTTCTTAGCCTACCCCCTCTGAAGCAAGCAGTACCCCTTTCAACTATCAGGACCTTCTGGAACCAGGTGAAACAGAGCTCTATGATGGCCTTCATCGACTAATTATAACCAGTAATGTTATACTTGATAAGTTTAACTTACTACTTTTAGCTATTAAATTTGGATTTAATATTTTAATTATGATTGCTTATTAGTAACCTATGACTAACATAAAGTGTTGTACCTTATGATTCTTGATGAATGTATTTTATTTTTTCTTTATGTACACTGAGAGAATATGCACCATAGACAAATTCCTTGTATGTCCAATCACACTTGGCCAATAAAGAATTCTATCTATCTATTATATTGAAGTTGTTTTAGATGTAGCTTCTCTAAAAGGCTTACAGTTCGTTTGGTTTTAAGCACTAAACAAATCCAAAAAATAAACAATACGTTTAGCAGTTTAATTTTAGGTTTTTTTTTAAAATCCACAGCTATATCATATACAGGTGGATAAACTAGTTTTGTTATAAATGGAGTATAATGAGATAACATTACAATAGCGGTTGCTAAATAATAACTAGCTGTATATTGCTCTAATTCGTACCTCAACAGATAATATAAAATAACATGAATATAAAACAATATATCAGTTCATAAAATAGTAATAATCACTTGGAACAGAATAAAGCAAAGACATTTCCTATCCTGTTAATCCCCATACATTTTTTGGAAAAGCCCCATTTCGAACAATTTGCAAAATGTTCATAGGATGGGTTCTGACAACTTCTTCTACAGAAAATAGACATCATTATGAAAAGACACCAATTTGGGATCCCAGCAGACAATCTGTGGCAGTTGAGTACCATTTCCAATATGCTATAGGTTACACTATATAATTCAAGTGGAAAGAATATGCTGTAAACTGTGAATGAATGTATGTTTATATCGGAATTACTTACAACTGTACGCATAACTGAATATATAACTATAACTAATAGTTTAATATTCAGATTGGTAAAATAGTTAGCTCAGACGGTATTTAGATCAGTAAACTGGATTATTTTCATTTTTATAGTTTTTAAAATGTACATTTTAACCAATTATTTATGTTTATTGAACCTAAATAAAAAGCCTTCTTAGTCTTTAGGCAACCTGAATTGTTCAAACATGTATATAGAATTCAATCACATGATAAATTCTCTCATATTAATTTTAAATCACTGTCGCTCTGCATAGGAATACCATTAATACTAATTATCTTCTAAAAGTGTAAGTGGGATTAAAGCATGTTTAATAGTTTTCTCAAATGATAGGTTTGCAACCCTTTTTAATCCTTGTGATCAATATTCATGCTTGATAATTTATTAATGCAAACAGTATTTCAAGCAACAATTGGGTGATATTTGATTTCAGGGTAAACAAAAACAAACTAGTTATCTTTTGTACAGCATGAACTTCAAGAATGTCAGGCTTCTAGCTTAATTATTTTTCATTTACATATTTTGGCATTTTTATAATGAAAGAGGTGGTAAATTAGTTCATAAAAATTAAAATCCGGTGTTGGGTCAGATAAAAACAGACATATAAATGGCAAAGATTAAAGCTATTGTTGCTAAGAGAGCAATTTCAATGAAACTATAATTCTGTCCTTTTTTTTCTAGACCAGTCTGTTCTAGTCACAATTATAGCAAGCTTAAACACTAATAATAACACTAATGCTAATAATTCTTGATGGAAAATGTTATAAAGATAAAAATTCTAGCTTTCCAAACTAGAAAAAGTATTAAATCTAAAAGATAAGTCCCATTCCCTTTTTATTTGTGCCTCATTTTATCTCGTTTGAAATACATTCCTTATTAAAGTTTTCCATATATCCATGGTCTATAGAGAAGTCCCAAAGGTTTTCAAAAATGCTTTTCCTTCCGATCAACTACAGAAGTGAAGAAATTAAACTATGATGATCTCCTCATATGGTCTTAAAAACCTTCTTCTCTTTTAGAGGATCCAAATTTAATCTTCCATGAAATTTAACTAGTTATGGAAAAATATCATTTTTAGATCTGAGATCTCAGTTACAATAATAAACCTTTGTTACTGGAGAGGGTATAAAATCATGATGATAATAAAATTCAGTTATTTATTTTTCTGAACTAAAAATTATGATGTAAAGCCATTGGTAAAATTTGAAGAGTGGTTTTTAGCCATAAAGAAATTACTTAATGGTTTGATTTTGTTTTTATCATTGTTAATCACAAAAATAATCCATGTTACAATTTTGCTTTAAAATCCATGTTGGGAAGAAGATATTTTTTCAATTCAGACTCACAGTATAGAATCAAAAGATTCAAAAGTGGCCTCTACCCCGTTAAGTCCGGTCTCCTATTCAATAAGGGGGCGTGATGGCTCAGCAGTTAAACATGCTTGTCAGGTAGAAAACTGAGAGCCTGAGTTCAATACCTGAACACTGCACAACAGGAGCTTCCATTACTTGCCCCAGCTTCTGCCCACCTAGCAGTTCAAACACATGCAAATGCAAGTAGATAAATAGGTACCACTTAGGTGGAAATATAACATCTTCTGTGTGCCTCAGTGCATAGTCATGCTGGCCACATGACCACAGAAAGGATCTTCGAACAATGCTGCCCCTTTGGCTAAGAAACAGAGATGAGCACTGTCCTCTAGAGTTGGATATGACTGGACAGGGGAAACCTTTAAATTTTAGCTATTAATTGAAGGAATTCAAATTAAAGCAATCCTAATAGATGACTAAGATTTTCTTCAGGACTACCAGTGGAGACTCAAACAGTATAGATCTGAAAAGTAATGTATCACATACCATACCAAAGCAGATGTATTTTATAAAGAAAATGAAGTGGATGACTACAAGTTATATGTAAATAGTGGAATGTTAGAGTAAGTACATGAATTTTTCATGCTACATTGTTTAATAAAAATGGGAAAAGTGATGGAGAAATGTCTGCAAGTACTAATAGAAAATTGATAAGTAATTTATGGTATGTTGTAAAGAATCTTTGGATAATAAGAGGGGTTTTCTGGCCACTTCATTAATATAAACAGCAAATTTTAGTATTTTATAGAAACATAAAACTTTAATGCAATATGGATAGTTCACAGAAAAATGAGAAGTAACAGGGTTAAAAACTAATGGGTCTGAATGAATGTGAGTAGAATATAAAAGTGAATGACTACTTTGAAAAAAATAGATTGATGTGGTCCTGTAGTGAAGAAAGAATCAATGAGGACTAACTTGCAAAATAAATAGATGAAGGAAGACTGGATAGATCAAGAGAAAGGTAAAAGATTGTGGTTGGGTATTAGTTGATAAATCTTCAAAAAGAAAGATATGAAAAGCTATGGCATTAGTGTTGGTATAAATCCATTGTGGCACCCTCATCTATCTTCTTATGCTTTGTCTTAACAATTTTTATTCCTTTCCCACTCCATATATTATTTACACAGGAAGTAGAACAGATACTGCATGAATGTAGGTAACTTACTATAACTACTGTCCCCCATTCTCCCGTAGCACACAGGTCTATCTGTATATTTCAGTGATTTCATCACCAGTTACTCACGGGATTCATTTTACAACCTGATTCAAATTTGTGAGTTGCAATTTGCTTTGTGTTAGCAGCCATAGTTGAAAATCTCAGAAACTAAATCAGTCAGTATTTATAATAGTATTTCCTTTTCTAGACTAAAGCAACAATGATGCCACCACATGAATCCTCAGAATTTTGAATGTTCAAAACTTATCCATTAAAGCAGGGGTCCCCAATAATGGGCCACAGCCCATTAGGAATTGGGCCATGCAAGCAGTGGGCACACATGCAAAACCATCTCCTTTCCCTCCCTGCTGTTGCCACAGAGCCAGAAAGGTTGGGGACCGTTGCATTAAAGTATCTAATGTTATGGTTGTAGCTGTTCTTTTTTGGTATCATTTCTTCTTTCATTGATTAGAAAAAAGGCATAATTGCCAGTGAACCTGATAAGTCTTCAAAGTTTTTATGTCATATCCTTTTTTCTTGCTGTACGTAGCCATCACACTTCATGAATTGGTGGGACTAATTGGCACTGTTTCGTGTTAATTGGTCACCAGCTATTACAAATCATCCCTTTGTTTTCTTGCAGGTCACAACTATATCCACTCTGCCTTTCAGAGAAGCACTCTTCTATTTTCTGTTCTACATTTACTCTTTTCTTTCCCTTTTTCTTCTGCAAGGACCCGAAAATCTAGTTTCAGTGACAAAGAATATGTTCTATGCTTTTGTTTCTTCTGCAATTGTTCTTATGTTTGACTGTCTTCCAATGGACTGTTGCTTTCCCCTTCATTTCTGTTACTTACTCAGTCAACAGAAAACAGCAGAAAAAAAGCAAAAAAACCCCACCCCATAACCCCATCTTCACAATGGATTATTAGCTGTTATTAACTGTTAGCTGAACCTCTCACAATCAGCAGCTATTCAGGAGATAACCTTTTCATTTAATTCTCTGGTCACTCTCTTCTCTCCCTTGCCTTTCCTCCTGTTTACTGGTTAAAAATATGTTTGCTCCTAGAAACCTTTGTGGAATACCTTTAACATAAGCAATATTTTAGATCAACTTTTGCTCATCTTTGAGAATTGACTATGCTATTAGAATTTAATCATTGGATAATGCCGGATGCTGCTCATTCTCTTCCCTGATGTTGGAAGAAGGGTGAGTAACTGAGCAGATATATACATGTGCTTAATTTACCTAAAATTTTGGGGCATGTGTTGTGATCAGTAGAGATTGTGACAAATCACAATATTCTGTTCCGTGGAGTGTTCATTCCGTCTTTCATATCTGCTTAGGGGAAATAAGACTACCCAATAAGTTTCACTAAACATAGCATAGTCCATCACAGTCAGCCTCAGATCTGTTGGGCAGAAGTCATTTGGGGAAAGTAGAATTTGATCTTATCGAAGAAATTGACCTCAACTATTTGAAAGCAAGGAACTTAAATTATAGTGATAGATTTGAGGATAATACAAATACGTACTGAAGAGACAGATCTGATTCTCTTTTATTACATTTTGCTTGCATCATTTTTCATTCGGTTCTGCATAATCTTAATTATCAGCTTGGATAAATTTCTTTTGATGAATGGTTTTCAGAAATAGTTCTTCTTCCATTGTATTACAATTCTCTTTTTTCTATAATATAATTTTTAAGTAAACATAGAATGTTGAAAAAAAATGTTTGTACTAGTTCATTTATCATTTGAAAATGTAATATTACATATTCCCTATATGATTAGTAAGTGCAATTAGATTTCAGAAGGCCGTTTCCATAAAAAAATAGAGTACTGTAAGAGTTAATTCTTTTCTTAACAGCCAAGAAGCAGATTTGAAGGATGAAATAGGTGAAACAAATAAATGAATAATAAAACTCCAATGGCCTTTGCAGGAAGCAAGCTGCAGAACATCTGTCGTCAGATTTAGAAGACACTTACATTAAAAAAGTGACATATAATTTTGTATTTAGATGGCATATATTGTAAAAAATGATGAAGTTTCTTCTTATGAAGTGAGGAAGGAAAGAAAAACCATGAATCATGAATTATGTGCATAAATACATGCTTAAATGAATAGTCATTTAATTTGATTAATAGTGGTAATACACAGGAAACACTCAGTAAAAAGAAGCAAATGAACAGAAAAATGAAAAAAACAAGATATGATGAGGAATTTTCTGCTCATATGTATTCAACTTGTTGGTTTTGCTCTAAGATCTTCTCTGGGACAGGAGGAAACAGTTCAAGACACTGCAAACTATTAATTTCATTTGGACCTACAGATATTTTTTTAAAGAGACTTACCAGTAATTGCAAAGCTTTATTATGTTTGCTCAGTGAATTATTAATTAAAATATACCATTCTTCTAAAGAAGTAAAGGAAAATAACTATACAGAGCAGACCAACTACTGAAACTGAACCCAATTATAATCTACATAATAAGAGCTGCAGAGAAATCATATCCAGTCTATCCTCTTGGATATCAATAATTCGGTATTAAACCAACTAATCTTTGCATTAAAATCTGGACTCTATCAAAGTGCACTATCTTTAATATAAACAGACAGATCTGAGATGTAAAAGATACTAATAAAATATATTAGCCAAATATCTGATACAAGAACAGAAAATCTATTAATTATATTTTGTATTGTGCATGATTGTGTCATGTAAACAGGTTGCTGATTAATATGTTACTTGATTACCAATGTAATATTATTATATCCATTTTGAAGCAAAAGTGAAGAATCTAAATAGTTGGACGTCTCCTCCCTCCTCTCGAAAACCTTAGTACCTCCAAGAACTTTAATTGAGTAATAACACAGAAATTCCAATCTGTATTCAATGGAGACTACATCTGTTAATGTTTATATAATCCTCTTTGCCAAGAAAAAAAAAGACAAAGGAGCATCCTGAAAAGCAGTATCCTGAGTGTTTTGCAACCAGTTAGTATAATGTTGACAACAGCAGCTTTACTTTGAGCATGCAGGAAAACCTTTTATCAAGTTAACAAAAACACTGGCTCATAACCAACTGAAGGATAAGCCCATTTAAATCATAGCATCAAACTTTGTCAGAATAGTTGCTCCATTTGCACAATAAAGACTAGTTATAATGTTTTCAGACTAGGATTCATCCGACTGGGCAAAGGCACGATGTTTGATTAAAATAGATCAATGCATGTTTGATTATAGAAAGCCTACTGTATATTTTACCTTGTCTCTGATTTTAATTTATTTGATGACATTGTTAATGAATGGGAAAGTGACCATGTCCGAAAAAATTAACATATGACAGTTATTTACCTTCTACTTCATGAACTAACACATACCAAAGAATTATAATATATGAACCAAAATTTATAACATTTCTACTGTCCTATTTTGAGAGCCATCTTAGGATTCTAGAAACAAAATACCATTGTATACTAATTTCATTTTGCAGGGAGAACACAGAGTTGTACTGTGGCCATCATTTTGATGTAGTTAACAATCTCTAAATTTCTGACCAATTTTATTATTTTATTCGTGTCATTTTACACCTAGGGAAAAAGATGTCCTATAGAATTTCCAAAGACTAATTCAATATCTGGATATTATCTTTATTTGGTTAAGTATTAGTTCAACTAAGTCCTCTGTTTCAGTCACAAAATGTCTAAAACCACCACTTTCTGTAGACACAAGCCTGGAGGACAGACAATAGAAAGTTACGACTGAAATTTCCAATAGTGTCTCTTCAGATAAACAGAGACCTCCTTATTAGCAGACTATCCATACCTAATGACAACTGAATGGATGCATGTTATAAACAGATTCCACTCTTTTGATAATTATCATCTCATAGATGAATGTGAATTCAGTCTTTATTTAACAACTGCCTTGTTTAATAACTGTTCACAGCTACCTGTGATGAAAAATAACCAACTTTTCCATTTATGACATTCGTAGGTCTATAAGGCAAAGGAAAACTGAAGTCAGATCATAAGCACAGTCATGGTTTCACTTAGTGACTTCTTTGCTTAATGACTGAGTTACCAATCCCAAATGTGGTCACTAAATGAAAACAATCTGTAATGTATATCTATTGGAAAGAATAATTTAAATGGTCTGTGCATAAAAAAATAATTAAGTTTTCATATGGGCACATGAAATATATGTATTTATTTCCTCAGTTTAAACAACTTCAACTGAATAGCTGATTGTATGCATTGCTTACCTTTTTGATAAAATATAATAGTCAAAAAGTATAATAAAAATTTAATATAAAAAGTAATTACTACTATCAATAAGAGATAAAAGTAAAAATCTAAACTTTACAAAAGCAAGAGATAGTAAATTTTGAATCCTACAGAGATCCCAGCAGCTTAGAGAACTTAGAAGAAACGATAGGGAAGTAAGTCCATAATATAGTTTAGCACTGTGGTTAAACACTATTGAAAATTCTGGAAGGAATTCATTTGGAAGCTTTGAATGCAATGGGGAAGGCACGCAAATACTTATCATGTCTTCTTATCTAATCTTATGGAAATATTCAAGTGTCAGTGGATGCCAAAACTGTGCAGCATTCAATTTTCCAGAGAAAAGTGAAAGTTCAAATAGGAGATGGTTAAGAAACCTTGCTGAGAGAGTGAACAATTTTTAAATGGTTTATATTTTCCCTTTGTGATCACAGGTAGCTTTGCTATTAAAAATGAGTTTGGAGAAGGTTTCCTAGGCTGAGGGTGGGTACAACTGACAAATGTTATTCTAACAGCAAAAGGCATGAAATATGTTTGGGGAGGAATTATGGAAATAATTATCTTTAACATCTGGATTTTCTAAAATGTTTTTGTTCCGTAGACCCATTTCCCCCCTCTATAATACTCCTATGATTCCATAACATATGTTCTGTTAAAAATTAGTCTTCTTTCAATATTAATTTTCTCTACTAAAGTTAAATAAAAGTTATTATTAATAAGCAGCCATTTGTCTTATCAGAACCAGATGCTATATAACAATTCCAAAGTATTTTCTTACCATCATTTTGTTAATTTTTTTTTAATTGGTACTTGTTTGGCTGAATAGAAAAAATGAATTTATTCTGTCTTTTGAAAAAAACAACAACACACAAGCAAAACAAAAAGATCACTTAAGTTTATTTGGTGTCAGAAAGTTCTTTGATCCAGTAGAAATATCTGACAAGGAAGGCAGAGGCACCTAATTAATTATGATTCTTTTACTTTCATCCCATTCTACTCCAAAGGGCCTATCAAGTCTTCAGAGCAAATGCAAATTGGGAAGACAAATATCTGACAATTACCTACCCACCTGTTCCTATAAATTAACCACACAATAAATCAAAACTTTTGCAAATGTGATTTATCAGTTTAAATAAATAACTGCTCACACTCTTTTTCTTCTGAAATATTCAGAAGCAATACAGAAATAACCATTAATACATTCTGGGCAGATCAACCACGGGAAATTTAGCAAACTAATATAAAATCTTTGTATATATTTCTGAAATTGTGCTCTCAACTTTTTTTTTTTTTTTGTTCCTGGAGAAATTGTATACTATAGTTGTGCAGAAATCCTTAAAATGGGCAAGATTAATACCACAAAATTTTGAATATATAATTAAAATTATAAGATTTCAAAATGTGAAGACAATTTTTAAAAAAATGCCCTAAAAATGGTAATGTGAAATAGCAGCAGTTCATTGTGCTTGTCAGCCAACTCTTTTTCAGAATTCTCCATCCCATAAATGTAATGGGAAACTCTTGAGGTTAATGTTCATTTGATCATAAAATACACATAACTGACCTATAGGTTAAACACTTCTGCCTGAAGTAAAAAAGTTTATGATTGGTTAAATCTCTATCTACATTGTACATAGTCTTCCACATGCAGTAGGTAATCAAGACATGTTAGGATTCTTATTTTGTTTTTGAATAAGCTAAGTTTTCCTGATTTTTTTCAAAGCCACATTTCCCACTCCCCCTCTAAAACTTATTATCTACCTTGGCATTCCATTGTTCCACTTTCCATTGTTTCTTATATCATAAGAAAGTTGACCTTAATGGATATAGGACAAAGGGATGGGATGAAACATACCGTATTTAAGTTTACAACAGAGAGATAATATTCAGAAGCAACTCAGACATAAATCTTACTAATTAACTGAAGTATAAGGAGAAAAGATTCACTACAATCATACTTGCAAGATTATATTACTATAGCCAATCTCAACAAACTTTTTCGCTTTCATGTATTAGAGATCTCTTGGTCTGGTCTCCCTAGTGGAGCTGACAACTTATCACTTTAGAAGCCTAATCCTTTTCCACAAATGTGATGCTCTTCCATGTTTTCTTTGTTCCTATTTATTCATTAAAAAGTCTAAATGCTATTTTAGATTGACCTTTTGTGACAACTTATGTGTCTGGGGGAAAATATCATCAGTTAACATGCTTCAGTAAGCTTAGGACTCTCCAGATTCACTATCAAGATTCTGGGTTTAAATTCCCTTATGTTTTTCAACTACAAGAAAAAGGAAAACATTTTCTTCATTTGATATCATTATAAACCTGGTGTCAGATCCCCAAAGTGATATTGCCATTCAACTGAAGGAGGGAGGGGGGTTTCTGTAAAACTCACTTTCCTACACTTTCGTTTTCCACTGTCTTTCGATTTCCTGAAAAAGGGCAGTTATCTCTTTTTCAGGACGACCGTTTCTAAAACATCTTTGCGGATGTTTTAGATTGTGGATTGGACTATAGAGAGGGATTTCAAGTGCCTTAAGTTTAACTGTACTGTCTAAGGGGCTTTAGAAGCTGCTTTCACTTTATCCTGCTATCACTTCTGCTCAATGAAAGTATCCTGTCTGAAATACTTTGTTTCAAGAGTTCTGCTTTCTTAAGAAAGGAGGAGAGGGAGGACCTGACACCTAGTTCCGATGAGGAAAAAAGATGGTGGCAGAAAATACCAGCTGAAATTAAATGAGTGCTGTATCACCTTAATTTATCCTGCTTTGTTGAAGCACTTAGTGGGTAGAGAGAGATTTATTCATGACTTTTCTTAAAACAATTGCATTTCCTACCAGTTTTCTTTTTATCCCATCTCTAGCTTGCAGTTTTCACAGACACTAAGCATGATCAGTGAGTTGTTTTGATTTTGTTTCCATCCTTCTCTGGAGTTTTTCTAATGCTACTGATATTGTGTAAGTGATGTCTATAGTAGAACCCATTCTTTGGAATCTGCAGAGTAAAAGGAAAAGCTGACATTCTTGAAAGATATCGAGACAAATCTGTTTTTCTTAAAAATTCCCATTAAGATTTCATAACTTACTACTGTATAAAAAAAGAGTGGGAAGAGTGGGAAGACTACATCTGTCCATTTGTATAATATGCTGATTTCACTCATATATTAATACAAACTGCCGGCAACAAACAGCATTCACCAAAAAAACCTATAATTAGCTATGGAAGATCTAAATTTAATTCTAAGAAACAACCTATGTCTGCAGGGACGAGTGAATCCCGGAAAGCATAGTGAGTCCAAACACGGCAAGCCAATTAATTTAATCCAACTCCAGCACTTCAGCAAAGAACAACTCAAAATAATATTTAAAAAAAATAAAATCAGACTCAAAATAACAATATTTAAAAATTAATCTTTAAGGAAAAAGCAAAATGTATATAGCATTACAATACTTCCTGGTGAGAATAAAAAATAGAGATGCCATACTGAGTACTGAACAGATTTCTATGTGTGGAAAGTTTCTTTCTGTTCCTACAGATTTAAAAACAATTCTACTACTTACCAATAAATGTAATTATAGTGGGAGTTTAATTTGACAATGAAATATAGTTGTTAAGATGTTGGATTTGTATCGGGAAGCTCTAAGTTTGTCCCTATTCAAACTCCAAATTGACTGTGAGGTTATGGGCCAGTCACCCTCTTTCAGGTCAACCAACTTATAGAATTGTTGTGGTGCTAACAAAATTATAGAAGAATTCCATGTATGACACCTTGGGCTCTCAGAAGAAAAAAAGTAAATACATAAATAAAATATTCATATAGTGGACATCTGGCAAAACCATACATTTAAAAGTTAACTACTTTTTCTAATTTTGAAAAAAAATGTAATAACATGGATGGATATGGTATCCAAACAAGACCATACTTAAGAACTTTTGTAGTAATTTCTTAAAGGAGTATTACATTATCACAACTGTCAGCCTTGGGAGCCATATTTTATGGAAGGGCTCTGAGGCTGCCACAGTTAGTGCTTGGGAATTTGGGAGGAGGGGTTATTCAAAGACAGCTGGGGGGTTAGATACAACAGCATTTTTTCACAGAGAGTCAAGGACATGTCAACCTGCACTTGGAAGAGGAGTGCTTGAAGGAAGGACTTCAATTGGGATTGCATTTGATTGGGTCGTGTGATTGGTGATGACGACAGGGGGGGTGGATCTTTGATTTTCTCTTGGGGAGGGATAACCTGATACTTTCAGATTCAGGTTTTCCCAGATGTGCCAATATGACTTCTTCAATAAATTCTTACTTGGATGAACTTTGTTTCTGAGTGCTGAATGGACAATGGGGGGTTTCACTGGAACGCTGACAACAACATCTCTTGGGAAAAAATAATAAGAACAGAGAATGGAGCATTGCTTTTCCCATTTTCCTATCCTCCAATTTCACAAAATATGGTTTCGTAAAGCAAACTAACTGAAATATATGATTGCAATACAGAATCTGTAAAAGAAGATAAGGAACAATGAATTGTTTTAAAGACTTGGTATAATACATTACGGCAAAACCATTCAAACTCTTCACCCCCAAAAGTAGGATGGAGATTTTAGTCTTATTAATTCTGGGAGCCTTGTTGCATTGGTAGAGATTCTTGTTGTGGCTCTCTTCATCCTGATGGCAATTCATGTTTAAACGATTATGTCTTGGTTTAACAAAGAGATTTTGGATGTCATTCAATAAAGAATCTTTGGGTGGTATCACCAACTCAGCATGGAAATCTGACTCATTTAGGGATCTAGGCCTTTTTCACAGTATTGAATGCAATGCAAAATGTGATTTCAGCTCTTGCATTTCATTCCTGTGAAGCTTCAATTTGTTAGGCATAAGCCTAATACACCACTACTGCACTTAGCCATATTACTGAAAAAATATCTTACATTTATATAATAATTTTGAGAATGAAATAGAATAGTAATTTGCAAATTAAAGCAAAGATCTCCAACTTTCTAAGATTTGAGTTCAAAACAAGTTTCCTATAAATGACTGCTCTGGATTAATGAATTTTGTGGAAAAGTGAAGTATAAATACAGTAGTCATGAATATTCAACAAACTTCCCAAAGGGGAGACTCTCCAGGCTGGTCTTGAAGTAAGAAAGGTTTTCTGATTAGCCTCTGTTTGCTAGGTTAATTAGCCTAAGCAATAATTGTCATCTTTTTTTAAATCAAGGTTTAAAGATGGAGGAGGGTAGCCAATATAAATTAGAAAAATGCCTACTTAAATAAGAAATGAAAGCATTTGGAAAAAAGTATTTTTATGGGCATCCATAACTATAGAGATCACTGGGCTCTACACCAAAGGAATGCAGAACAGCCTCAAAGCTCACAAGGTTACAGGTAAGATAGGTCTGGAAATGGTACATATGAGTTACAAAAGCAATGTAAATTATAATATGCCCTACAAGCAGGAATGTAGGGGCTGATAATAATATAATGGGATGACCTCCTTCTCATCATGGAAAACATTAGCTTTTGTTATGTGTCTACTTCCCTCCAGGATAAACATGCAGGTTGCCTATTCTGTCTAATGTGCAATGCATTTCAGTATCATATATGTAATGACAGAACATTATTTATCATCAACTCACCGCCTACAGTCTTCACTAAGCACTGATTTTGGTGTATTAGTCGAGTGTAGAGCACAGCTATGCACGAATGGAAGTAGGCTTGTTCTACTGATATATCTGATGGGCGCTATGAATTCAAAGCATCTTTACAGGGCAAAGGAAAGTTAATTTGCTTGCTGAAGGTCATCTCATGGGTTTTGCAAATTGAGAACACCTATTAGGCATTGGTAAGCATGTGACTTTACCTTTTCCATTTCCTTTTTAGTCTCTGAAATGGGGCTCTGCCCTTGCATTTAGCAAATGCGGACCAAAATAAATTCAGATTTCAAATGAAAAAAAATGTATATTTATGTTCTCAATGATCTTCTTCAGCAAAATTAGATTTGGTTACATGTCCTCACCACTTGTTTGCTTACTATTTTGGACTTCCTGCTTGGTCTTCTCTTTGATTCTCCTCATAATGTCCTTTCATCCTTTCCTCCATACTATCCACTTGGCTTGTCTAACTGACATATCATATAAAACAGTTCTCATTTTTAAATCTTTCATTTTATTGCAATTAGGGTGCTATCTAATTCTTAGAATTAGTTTTAGCTTTGGTTCTTGGACAACTCTAAGGCAATAAGGCATAGAAAGACCTTAAGAATTACCATGTGGTAAAATGGCTGGCTAATAAATTTAAGTAACAACAACAACAACAACAATAATAATAATGATGATGATGATGATAATAATAATAATAGCGGTACAAGTATTTAGGGGTTTTGGAAGCTTTGGACCTGTTGCAAAATCAAGTCAAGGAAACTACTTCAACAAAATACATAAAGTGAGTCTGGAAAATCTTGAGATCAAAGCTGAATTGAGGAAATATCATAAAGGCAATTAACACCTGGGCGGTGCCTGTAATACAATACTCAGCTGGAATAATTGATTGGACTCAGGTAGAACTTGATAATTTGGATCAAAAAACAAGAAAACTAATGACAATGCACCACGCTCTGCACCCAAAAAGTAATGTTGATTTATTATATTTGCCAAGATCTCAGGGTGGCAGAGGTCTCTTACAGGCGAAACACTGTGGAAGAGGAAAAAGATGGCTTAAATGACTACATAAAAAACCAAAGGAGCCTCTGCTGAAGGAGGTGAACAAGGGAAATCTCTTGAAAACAACAAGATTAAAAGCAGGAGATCAAAAGGAAACAATTGAGCATCGGGTTTCTAACTGGAAAAAGAAACCTAGGCACAGTCAATAACTGAAGGACATTGAAGGAAAGGCAGATACAAAGCTAACATGGGGATGGCTGAGATCAGGAGTGCTGAAGAAAGAAACTGAAGGCTTCATTTTGGCTACACAAGAACAAGTCTTGCAGACCAATTCCATGAAAGCAAAAATTGTACATGTCAGCAACAACAGCAAATGTTGCTTATGCAACGAGAAAGATGGAAACAGTGGATCACCTTATCAATGGCTGCAGCAAAATCTCACAGAATCATTATCTACAATGTCACGATTAAGTTGCCAAAATCATACATTGGGAGCTTTGCCAGAAGTTTGGGTTCAAATGCAGCAAACGTTACTGGGGACAACAGTTTGACAAAGTTATTGAAAATGAGGACGTCAAGATCCCGTGGGACTTTTGGATCCAAATAGACAGACATTTGGCCCGCAACACACCTGACATCATTATTATAGAAAAGAAAAAAGTCTGGTTTATTGATATTGCAATACCAGATGATGCACAAATTGGCACAATAGAAAAAATAACAAAATATTGTGATTGCAAATTGAAGTTGAGAGACTATGGAGGAAGAAAGCAATGGTTGTACCAATAGTAAAAGGAGACTTCAGAGCAATACCCAAAGGGTTGTCCAGATAAAAGAAAATTTTGAACTTATTAGATGTGAATATTCTGACTTTGTAAAAAAACAACAATACTCTATTCAGAATTGCCTATATACTCAGACGCTACCTTAACAGCTCTTAAATCCTTGGTTAGGACTTGAAATATTAAGTTTTTACCAGTGCCAGACTATGAATCAAATTGAAGATTAAATCAATATTAACAACAACAACAATAATAATAATAACTACACAGTTGTGGATGAAATATGTAACAGTGATATCCATTGTCATCGGGGCACTTGGTACCATATGCAAGAATTTCACAAAAGACATCAAGAAATTGCAGCTTCCTGCAATAACACCAGTGGAACTGCAAAAAACTACGCTACTCGGAACATCGTATATTTTAAGGATACCTAGGATGCTGGCAGCAACCCGTATCAACAATTAGCACCAGTCACTGGTATTTGTGATACATTTGTAACTGTTCAGTTGACTGAATTTCATGTTTAATGAATAAAAGAGATAATAATAATAATTTTTCAGTGTTCAATTCTGTGATGGAAAAATAATATTGGGAGAGACTCTTCCTGTAGATATTTAACTAAAATACTTGTTATAGAAAAATAAACAGCTAAAATAGAACAGATTGGAAAGCTGTTTTGCATAAAAGATGACTTATACAAAAATTGGACGTGGTAATGTGAATATCACTGCCAGTACTGAATACATTGTCTTCTGTTATGGTTGCCTGTCAAATCAGTTTAATACATTTCTATATTGCTTCAAGCAGCAGTAGTGATAATGCTCACACTAGCTTTTCCCATTTCTATTACATCGATTATATTTGGTCACCAAGACTAGTCATTTTCTTTTGACACAATATTCATAATAAAGGAAATAAAACAAAACAAGTAATTTCTAGAGTGCAAACAAGCACTTCCCAATCAATTGCATCCAGATCCTCAGATATTAAAGGAACTCAACTCATTTTGTGTCTATTAAGGGAATGGTCCATCCGGCTTGTCTACCTCTCTAAAATCTCTCTCCTTATGAATATTGAGAAAAATATAAATAAAAGGTTATAATTTTATTCACAGGATGGAATAATATTTGTGAAACAATGTAAGTGGATGAAACATGCCAAATTCCTTAGAAATTGGTACCTTTTCTTTTATATCACGGCAGACGGGACAAGAAATCCTAATAGCTGTTCACACAGTAACTAGGATTTAGGGAAAGATTTTAAAACAACACTCTTTCCATTAAGGTATTTCAGGTAAATACACAGATGACACAATGAAATCTGCTACACAGATTGAACATTATAATGAAGAACGTATATAGCAATTTTCAGTTAGCTAGCTATGTAGAGAGTGAGGGAGATGACCTGAAACAAATATTCAGAAACTGTTACACAAATAAGGACAGAAGTATTCCAAAGCTCTGGGATAGGAGATAGTATTAAAAAGATGACTCCTCCGTGACTCACTGGGATTTAAGCAGGAAAACAGGAGAAGCATAATCAGACTTGCAAAATTTGCAAAAAAATACAAATCTATTTCAATGAAGCAGTCGGGCCTTCCTATCGAGTGTTTCCTGACGTGGTCTATTTCAAAGGTCTATTTGTATGCTCTGAGCCATTTTCCCAGTGCAATCAGTGGGGATATGTATTATTAGCCATTTCGATGCACAAATGCAGTTAATATGTTTGTTACATCTAACAGATTGACACTTATTTTTCCAGATTTTTTTTAAAAATAAACAAAATAATATTGTCAGGAAGGGATTCCCTATCTAGTTCCAATGTCACTATTAGCAGAACCGGGACATGAAGACCTACAACAAACAGGGAAACATGCAGAGCAGTATTTCTTAAATTCTTTTCCAATCCCTTTTCTGGCAGTGGCCCTAGGAGGTCATTCTATGTAATGAAGTGCTGTTTATTAATTATTGTAATAAAATAATGTACTAACTATTTTATTAGCTTATGGACTTTTTTAAAAGATGCATTTCCTTCAAGAAATTTTCTTGGCAGTAATACAAAACTAGTTTGCCATTATCTTATTCCAGGATATTTTTCAACTTCCCAGTTTAATTTATAACTACCTAATGTTATTGCTTTCTTTATGATTTCTACTGAATGGTTGTTTTAATTACTTTGTTAGCCGTTTCTGGACCAAATGCTCTAAAGGGAAAGTTTAAAAAATATTTCCAATCAATGAAAACAGTAAGGATCAAATGTTACTTTTTAAAAAAAATATCTAGTTTTAACATGATTCTGCTAGCTTCCTCAAAATATAAAAAAAATAGTTATCCATATTTTCTGTGGCAAAGAGATGGACAACTCATAGCTTCTGAACCATAGTCCCTAGCAACCCATTTGCAGACCCAAAGCTCCCCTTTCAAATGGTATCACCAGAATTCCATAACAAATTATCCAAGTTCCAAATTGTACAATATTTGGTTGATTTGGGAGGATCTGAGTAGTTTTAGAGGCAGCTATAAGAATTCAGATCTGCCACTGAATAGTATACCAGGTTCTGGAAACAGTGAACAGTAGACAAATCAAGATAACTTTGCCAATTCATTGATGTTTTATATTCAAGTTATGACTATTTTCTGTAGAAACTAAACATTCCAATCTCATTAAATTTTATTTGTAAAATAAAGCACGTGCTTCGATCAAGTGATAAACAGTTGGGAATAACATATTTTACACTGAAGTTTCTGAATCATACGCAAAGACAACCCGAGATGTAATAATGTAATAATAATCTCTCACTGCTAAAATAAAACAACTGTATGTTCCTCACATCTCTTATTACATATAAGAAATTTTTGGAATATTGTATTTTTCTGTTATCTCTTCATAATGTAGAAAATTAAATTTGCTGTCTATATCTTATCCAAAAGAAAATCTTTAGTCCAAATGGAAATGTTTGGACAATCTCAGATGAAAACAAGTATATATTTTTCCCCATGCTTATCTAAACTTTAATGCATATCTGTCCACATATCTGTCTCCAGTTCCTTCTTTTAAAACATGGGCACTATCATATCAGATCACATTTATGGGAAATGAAATTGAACAATATCTACTGCAATGCTGGATAACTGATAGGTGTAAAGAATTTGAAAACTATGAAATATTGAGAATGGACCGGCAGAACTTATTTCTAACACTATGACATATTTCAATTTGGAATAGTAAACTATTCAAAAGAATGCATTCAAAGATACTATGATTTATATTTTTTAAAAAATTGTCCCGAATTAGACAAATTTGATAGTGCCAAAGTCTACAGTCCATGATGAATATTTTTTAGGCTGTGGTCATGTGATACTTTCTTTTCATAATGGTCTTTCTATTGGTCAGAACTCAGTCAACTCTAGAGTTTGCTATAAGCATATATATAAAAACAAGCAAAGATAAACAGCTTTTTAAAAAAAGTTATTGCTTAGTGCAAAAATAAACTTTTTATAACATGAAGTCTTTTACATTATTTATCTATTCTGTAGGTAAAAATGCCAAGACAAAAATTCTAATTCAACTATAGTAGAACATCTATTATTTACATACTTGAGATTCTGTTTCTCCTAACACTTAATCCTTTCACAATTTGGTTTTTTATTCGCAAATATAACTGAAGGTTTTTTTTAATGAATTAAGATAGAAAATATTAGGAGATTTAAATGATTATGTAGGAACAGAAGGCATAACTATGGAACAGGTATCTAGATAGAAAAGAAGCAGAAATTCATAGAAAAAACCCCTACTCATTCTTTATTCTAGACTTTAATTAATGCAGTTCAGACCGGATCAGTTTCAATCAAAAACACAAGGAATGAAATACCCAAAATGGTCAATCTAATCTATCTGACTGCTAGACCTTCCTTCAAGATGCTTCACGGAGGGTTATTTTACCCTAGTCAAATGAAAATCAAAATATAGCAGTATAGTGTTTGCAAAACACCCCAAAGCAGGATAATATTGATTACATCAGACTAAATAAATGAATAATTCAGAGAAATAATTTTAAAAAATTAGTAAAGATTAATCGGAATTGACAAATATTGTATTTGTTTACATATGAACAGGAGCTGCACAAATGATCCAATTATACATTCTTTTATTACTGCAGCTGGCTCTGAAAGAGGACAGAATTTATTTTTTCTTAAAATGTAAAAGAAAAAGGCACATGTCTCCTGCTGAATAAATATCAATACCAAAGTCATCTTACCATGTATGTGCCACTGTGAAACGTCGACGTTGACGGATGCTTTTATTCACCAGCAACTTTCTGAAAAAGCATGGAGAGTTCCTTGGAGAACTGCGGGGGGATATTTTCGGAGAAGTGGTTCTGTTCCCGGACACTCTGGGCAGCTCAAGTTCTAAATGCATTTGTTCTTTGAAAGTCTTTATATAAATATCGGTCTCCGGAGCAGCAAGTTCCCTAGAAGAATCTTTTGCTGTCATAGCTTGGAGATTATGTTAGCTCTCACCATACAGAAAACACAACAATAGCACAGCCCAAAGACATTGCTGGGGATTCAAATGCTGATAAATCGACAAGCTCTGCGCTGATCATTCATCGCATGTAGATCTGATTGAAAAGGCTGGCTAAAGAAATGGCAGCATAATCGAAGAATGAATAAATCAATCCTGTCAGAAAAGAGCTTTATCAGGCTTGGCTTTGCCTCTGAAAATGCACCAAAGTGCTTTCTGTTTCGGTAGCCTCCTTGTGGATGTGGGTTGTCTGCAAGCTACATGGTGTGACACTCACTGAATTCATTCAGCAGCATATGCAGCTCATGAAAAATTCATAAGGACTCCCCGTAAGTCCTTTGCCAGATAATGTTCAGATTAAAATACCTAATCAACAGAAATAGAACATTGTGATGTTGTTTCTCCCTGATCCCTGAAAAATGACTGTTCCCCTTCCTATTATCAGACCTAATTGAAAATGGTGAGTTGATATTCAGCTTGTTTTGTTTGAAAGGGTTTTCATTCAGAATTATCTGTTCACAGCTCAGATTGCAAGTGCTCCTCCTACAACATGCTGATTGGTTCAAATTATTTTGGCAACTGGGTGCTTGTCCTTCCGTATACATTAAGACAGCACAACATTTTATCAGTCTGATAGCTTCAGAACGGATTGTATACAAGATACCAGTTTTATAATCTTTGAACAAATGCGAAGCTATCATAAGAATGTGAAATAAGATCTGTTATGAATTTAGGGCAAGTTGAAATATGTCTGACACCAACAATAAAAAAGATCAATAATGAGTTATAGCTTTACTAATCCTGTTTTCTAAAAACTTTAAGACCATAAATGTTAATGCTAGGGTGAAAACAAGAGTAGGAGGGTAGGCAGGCAGAAAGCTCTTAAACACATTTAAGAATTAAATGACTGCTAACATCTTGCACAGAAACAATTAACATAGCAACTTCTGAAATCAGGCTGAAAACTTCAAAACTTTATAATCAGAAATGCAAAGAGATGGTGAGTTAGTGCTTGACTCACTGTAATGATTTTTAAATCAGGCATTTTTTATTGACATAGAAATAGTTTTATCTAGTATACTACATTTTGGATCTTACATCTTGGATACTCATCAGCAAATTTCAGCCCTATCACCTAGCTGTGGCTAATCAAACATTACATTTTATAATATTTTGCCTGGCAGCAAAACACTTACATTGACTTCTAGTTTTCTTCAGGGGCAATTTACAATGATGGTTATTCCTCTTCGTCTTTAAAGTCTTATGTAGGTAGCATGGGATCAGGTTGTTTGTGGAACTCAGGACATTTGTTTTTCCCATCAGATTGGCTAGGAAAGGTACATTCCAGATCTCTTTCCTTAAATGTTTCCATTTTGTGCGACCTAGACCGGGTCCCTTATCCATTTCAGGATGTGAATGAATGTAGTAGGCTGGATTCCCAGGAAGGAGGGGAGGTGCATTCCAGAGAAATAAGAGGCAGCTCAACCCAGATATCTTGTGTGAGAGAAAGAGGGTAAAGACAGTTCCTTCCTACTGTGTTTCTCCAAAAAGAAGGCTGGGTCTTATTTTCTTTTGACACCCCCACCCAAAAAATGGCTAGGCCTTCTTTTTGGAGGGTTCTAATTATTTACTCACCTCACAGCAGTGGTGCCGACAGCCCCACCCAGCAGGAGCCCATTCCTGGCCTACTTCTGCGGCCGCTTGCCACCACTCGCACGCATAGCCCCAGATCGATCCGGAGGTGTTATCAGCTGCAGATGCCTTCCAGCAGGCATCTGAAGGCGAAACGGAGGCCAGGACGATGCATGCAAGTGGCGGCAAGCGGCCACAGAAGCAGCAACTGCAGAAGACAAGGCAGGTGTCAGGGTGTGCGAGGCCTGGTAAATAAGCCAGCTCCACCCACCCCCCATCCCTACCCTAGCTTATTTTTTACCTGTGTGCCTCACCCCACCCCCTGCAGCCCAGGATGGGCGGGGTCTTAATTAGGGCTAATTTTGTGGGTGGGGCTTAATTTGATCGCATGCACTCAAAATCACAATAGGGCTTCTTTGCAAGGTGGGTCATCTTTTTGGAGAAACAAGGTAATAGTTCTCAGAATAGATCAATGCAAATAGTAGAGTGTTTAAACTGGCAAGATTCTGTTTATAGCCGTGGAAACAATAAAAAACTCAGCTTGGAAGTATCACCACGTGTCATTCTTGGGTTTTGGATCTGACGGGTGTTTGGGCCCTTGTCCCATGGAACATCATCCCTCTTGAGATCCAGCAGGTGCCTTTTCACTTTCTGGAAAACAGAAAGAACTGGCTTTTCCCATGTTGGAATAGTACGAAGTTAGAGTGAGAGAAGAGGATTGTAGGCTGAATCAGGCAAGATTGATTATGGCAGCAGGTTCTTCTGTTTTTCTATTTTTACTGTTTGCACATATTCTTTGGTTGTGAGCTACCCAGAGTTTAGTTTTTAAGATGTTTTAAATGAATAAACAAATTGTTCCCTTCTGGATTTAAATCTCAATAAAAACGGAGTCATCAGTGAACATGAAAACATGACTAGTGTTAGGATTTGGCTAAGAGTGGAGTAGTTCTGATTATATTGGAAAGAAATATGAGTGGTAGGTCTTAAATAAAAGTCCCATAGTCTCAGTTAAACACACAGGGTAATGTCAGGGTAATGATGATTTAATAGCTGACCAGCTGCTGTAACATTGTAATACTGTAATGATGCAATGGTAGCAATGAGTCAGCAGTGATGAGTTGCTCCTGGTTTGTCTCACCTAGTCACAATGTGTGCACTCTGACAGGTTATGGGCCCAGACCAGAGAGAAGGGGAGAGTGACTACAGAAACCAGAGAGAAGAGAACCCCAGTGAGAGCTTGCACTAGCATCAGAGGGGCTGTGCATGGTTTGTTAGTAGTTAGTGCTTGTAACAGGAACAAGCAACATGGCTTCCATCAGCATAATGGGAGGAGGTTTCGTGGTGTCTCGGCTGAATGAAACAAACTACCTCTCCTGAAGTGTAAAGATGGAGATGTACCTGAGAAGGGAGGAGTTGTGGACGATGGTTACTAATTCACCAGCAGTCCTGGATGATGAGGACCAGAGAAGAAATGAAAAGGCATTAGCCAGCATAATTCTGGCTTTAGAGGACAGTCAGCTGATATACGTGAGGAGTCTGTAGTCTGCGAAAGAGTGCTGGGAGGCTTTGTACAATGTGTATGTTAGAGAGACTGCGAGCAGTAAAGTGTTGCTGACAAGGAGACTATATAAAGCACAACTGAAGCCAGGAGAGAGAGCATGTCCACACACCTGCAGGATATGAAAAAGACATTCCTGGAGTTAGAGGAAAGAGGAATGATGTTTACTAAGGCACACAAGGTATATGTGGTGCTCAGTTTGTTGGACACTTCATGGGACGTTCTTGTAACTAGCTTAGAGTCCATGCAAGAAAGGGACTTTAACCATGACGTATTTGATTGGTCAATTGTTGGAGGAAGACTAGAAATGGCTGGAGAGGTTACCAGGAAAGGGAGGAGATAATGCTCAGCTCAAGCCAACATCGGCAAAATCCCAGGATGCCAGCAGAGCAGCTGAGACTGTTTACACAGTGAAGCGGTGCTACACATGTGGGTCTACTGAACATCTCCAGAGACGCTGCCCTGAGAGGAGAAAAAGAGGAGCAGCAAGACAAGGACATACGGTTAAACATATGAAGAGTGGTTCATCATCGTTATTTTCCCTGGCAGCAAGTGTTTGAAAACACCAAGAACACTTGGGTGTTAGACAGTGGGGCGAGTCAGCATATTGCTAATAATCCAATTTTCTGGCTTGAGACCAGCTAAGCAGACATTTGTTAGTTTGGCCAATGGTCAACGATCTGCTGTTAAAGGGACAGGTAAAGTGTATGTGCCTGAGATAGGAGAAACATTACATAATGTCCTATAAGTACTTGACCTAGATCATAATCTGTTGAGTGTTTCCAGGTTAGACAGTAAAGGGTATGAAATACTGTTTGCAGGACGACAGTACACCATCAGGAAAAGTGGAAGATTCATGCACAAAGAGTTAAGAATGGTCTGTACCTTCTAGGAAGGCAGGAGCATAGTTGTGCACAAACGTTTATGAATACTCCCACACATGACAACTGTGTACATTTATTGCACAGGAGGTTGGGGCATGAGAGTTGCAGAGTACTGCAGAAGATGCCAGACCTAGCTGAGGGGCATAAGCCAAAACTAAAGCAATGCAAGATGTACCGTTTGTAAGGAGGAAAAATTCAGGGTGTATCTTGTGAGTAGGAAAAACTCAAGGCAAGCAAACAGTTATTCCTAGGAGACCTA
>JANHFL010005380.1:340300-357791 GCA_032468155.1 Oxyrhabdium leporinum
GGGAAACCAAAATTGTTTTAAATCACTCAGACATTCAGCATGCTTAAGCAATCCAAAATCCTTCTGCATAAACTTTATAAAATTTGAACAGCAACTTTCTGATCTAAAGTTAACTAATGGATTAACACTAGAAGTAATCCAAATGAGAACCAGAACAGTTGAAGATGTCTTATGTGCTCTTACATCATTGACACAGAAGAACAATGTTATTTTTGAATACACAGGTGGGCAGAGCAGTTCTCCAGGGTTGCCCCTCCCTTTCCAGGAGTAGTAATGATTTAACAGTCAGAAACTCTGCATAATTAATGGATCTTCTTTAATAGGTAAGGGCAGGTTACTTCTTACAGAGTGTGAAATCATGGCATGGTTAAGAATAACACACTGTGAACTTGGATCAACAGCTAACTTAAATTGAAAAGGGGTACTCACAGTTTGTTAAAGGTTTACTTATTTCAGTCATGGCTCCCTGAGACACGTAAATCTGGCTGGGATTTTCATCTACGGTTAACTCCACATGTGCCCACCAGATTACAAAGGCAGTAAAATGAATGTATAAAGAGGATAGAAAAAAACTCAGCTTCCTGCGCAAGGTATGATATTTATCAGCCGGCATTGACCAAAACTGTCCATAGTCTGCATATCACTCTGGTACTAAGCCTGATTTACATGCATCCTATTTCTACTGTTCATAATAAACATTAGAAATTAGATGATAAGGAAGAACAAAAACTGCCTGAAGAATTTCTATTCAATGTGTTTTACAATGTGTTTTATAAGTGAAAGCATGCAAAGTTAAACTAAAGGGGACTGAGTCACAGGTAATAAGGCACAAAATTGCAGGTATACAAATTCTAAGAATTAATGGGCAATATCGAACAGAGTCTATACTGTACTTCTGGAAACAGATTTGCTCTCATTCCTGCAAATATGTGCTGCATATCTGCTCAAGAAAAAGGAAAGAAATAAAAAAGCCCATTGTACAGGATGTATCCTGAAGTTATTTTGTTTGGCATATGAATGTGATACACACATATTGCTTTGCCAGAGGCTGAATTTCAGTCAGGTAGAGATATAGCATTCAGCCATCTCTTAACAGTCAGAAACTGAGCTAAGAAATTTCATGAACGGATTTTTCAGGATACACAAAGAACAAAAGAAATCTTAAAATATTCATGGATCAAATCAAAACATCATATGGATGGCACAATGTATAAAAAGGTAAAGGAATCCCTTCTGATTTTAGTCTGCTAGCTGTAGCTGCCTTTAGGGGCAGTGCTCCTGTTTCAAGATCATTGTATCAGCACTGTCTGAAGACATTTCCACGGGCATGTGGCCCACATGACATCACGGAGCACTGTTACGTTCCCATTGAAGTGGTGCTTATTTATCTATTCGCATCTGCATGCTTTCAAACTAGTGGGTTGGTAGGAGCTGGTTGAGAACGGGAGCTCACCCCTTCACACGGCACCTGAGTCCTGAATCTGGGCTGCTGACTTTCCAACCGACAAGTCCAGCATCTTACCACTGAGCCATCGTGCCACCCAATGTACAGCACAATGTATAGCAACTATTTTATTCACCAGTAATAATTACAGTTATTCTATATGATACGAGTACAGAGCTTTGTTAGTGCCAAAAGTTACTGTACTGAAAGTATTCATGGAAAATTATTACTGTATAGCATAGAGCATGGTATAGTTTGAAAATAATTAGGAAGAACTGCTTCAGCCCTCACATAAACACAGCATAGGTCTCCTACCCTGACTTTTTCGTTCTTTTACGGGAGCCTGTAAAAGGCGGGTGCTGCTTTAAGAATTGCATTAATTCATACATACATGGTTGGAAAAAATGGTAAAGCAACATATTGATTTAAAACCAGAAATATTTTTGATGGGCATGTTATCAGATAAGTATAACAATACATATTTGATTTTACATGTATTGACTGCAGCCAGAATTGCATTTGCAGAACAATGGAAAAGTGAAGAGATCCCTACAGATGAAAATGTGATTAAAATATATTAGAATGTGCAGAAATGGATAGATTAACACTTACAATTAAGGAAAAGAAAGAAACTGAATATTTTTTGACTTGGGACTTATTTTATCAATGGTTAGCCGACAAAAACAGAAGTTAGAAACATGGAAATATAAGAAAAGGAACAATGAACAAAGGGAGGCTTGTTAAAATGGATAAGCAAGCATCAGTACGGTATTATTATTATGATTATGATAGAATGAATATCAATGCAATGAACATTGTTGTAAATACTTTGATTATTTCCTAAAACTATTTGTACCCAGACAACACATTGTTTAACTAAAAAGGGAACTTTTATACGTTATAAAATAAAAAAGTTTATGCAAAAAAAATTGCATTAATTTTAATAAGTGGATTTCTTAACGCAGCTACATTTTTGTTAGTTGGTTTGTTTGAAAGAGGAGGGGGAGAGGGAGGGAGAGGGAGAGATTATACATTGTAGATCTCTGAAGAACCAAGCATTGTATTGTGTGGAATTACTTTGAAGATTGTAGAGCATAATTTTTGCAAGTTTTCATCTTCAAATATTCAAAAGACTTTTTATCCCATTGGTGACATTACATATTGGAAGTGTAGAACATTCCTGAAAATATAGCACTACCTGCAATAAAAAGTCTATATTAAAATGTAATTAATTTTGTTACATAGGTCGGTATTTGCAGTTATAGTATAAGGCATGCTGCTTGCAAGGAAATGCTAGGTCTAATTCTTCATACCATCATTACAAATAATCTTGGATAGCAGAATGAGAAAGATCTCAGTCTGATACTCTGTAGAATTATTCCCCAAATTGCTTTGATTGAAACATGATCTAAAATAATTGAAAGGTGTTGTATATACTTATGAGAATGTACTGAAACTTCTCAGGTCCAAACAAGTTAGAAAACCTTACACTAATATAACAAGGAACTATATACCTATAATTTGTAATAAAACTCATATGCCAAATGCTAAGCATTATCTAAAGTGTCAAGCTAACAAAAAGTAAAGCAGAGAAAGATGAAAGGTCTAATTTGATATTTATAAAAATATCTGTATATACAGTAAGTTGGCTAGGGATGCCTTTCTACTCTAATTACTTGAAGACAGCAGAACAGTTTTCATTCTGTATTAAATATGACAGAGATGACAGCATTATGATTTATTACAGACAGGAACAATCTGTCCTAGAATGCTTACAAAACAATATTTTACGTAATGGCCCAGACAGCTCTGTGTAATAATTGAAAGGTTTCTGGTGTCTTCAAAATCTTTGTGCATAACATGGGCTTTTATCTAAAAAACATGCCATGCTTTCAAGAAGCTGGATCCACAAAAAACAATCCTGATCTACCATTAACATTCCTCTCAGTAATACATTTTTGAACACAGTATTTCTTCCTTTTTGTACTGAATCTCAAATAAACCAGATGGTAATTTTAATCATAATCAACAATGTTTTAAATAATGTAAATATAAGAACACTAAAAGATACCTTTGCTATAAAGCTGTCAGTTTTGCATTGCTCTTTTACAATGTTCCTTAAAAGCTGTATCATTTATCTGCTGTTGCAGACATCTTCTCCAGTTCCCCACTGCTTTATTCACAATGCTTTGAACACATCTTTGCAAATCACAATGAGACATAGAAAATATTAAAGGCACGCTTTAATATAGGGCCTCCTATAATCTCTCTCTCTCTCTCTCTCTCTCTCTCTGTGTGTGTGTGTGTGTGTGTGTGTATCCATCCCCTGCTTGAACAGAGCGGTTGGACTAGAAGACCTCCAAGATTTCTTCCAACTTTGTGCATAAGACAGGATTAAAACACATGGTCTCCCAGGTTTTAGTATGGTGCCTTAACCACTGCATCAAACTGCATCTCATTCCTATTCATACAATGCAGTAAGTTTATTGCTATTTTGCAAAATTGCTTTCCATTATTCTGTTTGGTCACATCCCCACTGATATACACACGACCAAACAGGTTAATGGAAAATATATCTGCAAAATAGCAATAAGCATAATGCGCTTAACAAGTTGCTTACAGGTGATTCTCATTTAGTAACCACAATGAGGATTAGCAACTTTGTAGTTAAGTGGAATGATTGCCAAGTGAAACTGAAATTCTGCTTATGAACAAAATAGTCACAAAATGAGGATTACCTATAATAGATAGCCCACTTAGATCTCTTCTTTTTGCAAACATACAATGTAGATTACCAACAGTTATGGTTTTCTGGCTATCCATGCTTACTGCAAATTGTTAAAAAGTATTTTCAAAAATATGTTTTTCTTTAAGCAAATATAACTTGGGAGAACATTACTTTCATTTACTATTCAAATGAAGTGGATAATCAGTGAAACAGGCCTTCTTCCATTACTTAAGCATTGATTAACAAAAAAAGAGGGAAAGAAACAGTAGCAACAAAAAAAATCACTTTTCTTTTAATCTGCTGCAAGGGAGAAAGTAATTGTTCTTTAACATCTTAAAGAGTAATACATTTGCTGCTACAGAAAGTGTTGAATAGCCATCTATGACACAAGGTAACAAATTTGCTTATCTTAAATACAGCAGAAAAATGTCACAATTTTTAAGGCTGTGGTTACGGTGATGGTAAACAGTTTCTTAGCATATGCTTTTGAGGCACAATATCATCTGTTTTGTCATCCATCCATCAATAAATAAGAAGCTTGAGACAGTTGTTAGTCATAGGCTATGGATGCATAAAAATATTGCACATGCCTTGTTTAAAGAAATACAGGCAGTCTGCAGGTTAAAAATGAGTTTCATTCCCTAACTCTGTCTTTAACCCAAATTTGTATTTAAGTCAGAATTTGTACTTACAAATAGATTGCATATTACTAAAAATGGTGGTCGACATTGTCCCTTCTTAAGCTGACAAAGTGCTGCAGCCATGCAATCCTTTTAGAAACTGCAGAAAACACCTGTATATTAGAAATAGCAATAGCAGTTAAGACTTATATACCAGTTTATAATGCTTCATAGCTCTCTCCAAGCGATTTTACAGAGTCAGCATATTGCCCGTAACAATTTGGGTCCTCATTTTACCCACCTCGGAATGATGGAAGGCTGAGTCAACCTTGAGCCTGGTAGGATTTGAACTGCGAAATTGCAGGCAGCCAACAGTCAGCAGAAGTAGCCTGTAGTACTGCGCTCTAACCACTGCACCACCGAGGCTCATTAACAGAAATGTGAGGTTTCAGTATTTTCTGAAAGCATTATGCAGCTTCAACACTTTGTTAACTCAAGGAAGGACAGTGTCATCCACCTTTTTTTACTAATAGACAGTTCATATCTAGGAGTTGTTCTTTAGTCGGACATTCTTAATCCAGGGACTAAAAGGATTAGGGGTGACTTGATAGCAATCTTCCAATATTTGAGGGGCTGCCACAGAGAAGAGGGGGTCAACGTTTTCTCCAAAGCACCAGAGAGTGGGACAAGAAGTTAACAGTTGGAAACTTATCAAAGACAGATACAACCAAGAACTAAGGAAAAATTTCCTGACAGTGAGAAAATTAATCAGTAGAATACCTGGCTTCCACAAGTTGAGGATGTGCAATCACTGGAGATTTTAAAGAAAAGATTGGACAACCATTTATCCAGAATGGAATAGGGTCTCCTGCTTGAGTGAGGGGTTGGACTAGAATACCTCCAAGGTAACTTCAACTCTGTTATACTGTTACTGTTAGGGACTGTAAATAAACAGCATTGTGTGAAGTAAATGAAGATGGTGAAACAATATTTTAACAGCTAGAGAACACAATCATTCTTAGACAAACATCCTTACTGTGTAGAGCTAAAATTCTGTTTAGCTTAAAATTGTTATACCTTTCATACAACTTCATTGAATTATTCTACTTAAGCCAGTTTATCTCCTCTGAATGACAGGACACTGATATTAATCCATGTTTCTTTTTCCTCCCTCATTTCTGTCATTTAATTGAAGTAACATTTAGTAAAGAAGTAAAGAAATGGAATGGTATGGAATGTCTACTATCATGAAAACATTACATCGTGCACTATCTATATTAGAAAGTTGTTAGCGTCCATCTCTTATTTAATGCCACAATTTGAGCCCTGTAAAAAGAAATATATACTTTTCCAAACTGTAATGAAAACTAATAATCTAATGGTTGAATTAATTATCTAATAACAGTTTACTCCATTTTAAACATTGTTTTAATTACAATTACAGCCTTGTAAGCTTTTTTATATAGAAAAGTTGGTTCAAATTTTTAAAATATTTACTATTCCTTTATCTTTTTCACCTCTCAGACTTCTTATAGTGCTTTGGAAAACTAATTATTTAGGTAATATGAAGGCATTTACACAAAATATTTTAATTGCATATTGGATGCAAAATCTCTTCTTAGCTTGTGTCTGAGTTTAATCCATCAAAGGCTCTTCAGAATTTGAAGATAATATTTTCTTATTCAAGGATCAACAACTGAGTTTTTCTAAAGTTGAAGAAAACATTTTGTCTCTATTAAAACCCTTTTCAAATGAATTACTCTTCACACACACTATGTTGCACACCAAATCCACTTCAATGTCAGTTGTCTATATAATGTTAAGCACTATAACATTATTGCCAAACAGCGTTTCTAAGCTTATAATTCCTAAAATCATATTATTATCCCAGATAAATTCTGAATCCATTTGACCAACTGCAAGTAATCACCTGTTCTTCAACTATTGCAGAAAGGGTAGAATCAAAACTTGATGCCAAAAAAAATATACTGAGGGTTCCTTTTTTCTTGGCTAAGGGAAGATACTATAGCACAAATACATTATAGTCTGACTGAACCTTTATATATTATTTTTGTGAAATGCTGGGAAAAGGCTAGTTGGCAGATGACTGAAGGGAGCAAATGTGGTCTCTGCCCTCAAAAGAGGATAGGAAAAAGAATCCCAAGAATTGTTGGCTTTCTGACATGGATTCCTCGCAAAATTCTAAACAGATCAAACCAATGATCTAGAACAGGACTGTCAAACTCACGGCCCGCGGGGAGGATGCATCACCCACTGACCACGCCCATGCCAGGTTTAGTGAAGAGGAAAAAAAGTCCCGATACATCATGTGATGCTGTTGTGACACCACAAGTTTGACACCCCTGATCTAGAAGCACCCTGAAAACTGTAAGTATAGTAATTTGGCAAGAATAAGTCATCTCATTTTTTTTAACTATGTTAGTTCTTTAGCAAATTGGGGAGATGCTATAGCATCATAATTTGATTTCAGCAAATTATTTTCATAATATTCTAATTATCAAGTTAGATAAATGTGGATGCAGAACAGGACGCAGCTGGCTTGAAAAATCATATTCAAAGAGTGCTCATAAATGATTCAACTAAAGAGAAATATCAAGTAGGGCACTACATGATTGGTCCTGGGCCCTTATTCTTTATTATTTTTATTCATGACTTGGGTGAGGATGTGGAAGAAATCCTTATAAAATATACAGAACTGTAGATAGAACAATATAAGTGGGATAGCTAATAATCTACAAAATATATTAAAATTCAGTACAGTTAGAAAAAGAAATGGGTCGAAAACAACAAAATGAACTTTAATGCAAATAAATGTAAAGTTTGGACACAAAGCATACAGAAATTCCTAGCATGGCAATTGTATTTCTGAAAAATAAATGAAATAATACTTGCTTTATATTAAATATACATCACTAAACGTGATGCGGCTTCAAAAAATAAAAAATGACATTTTAGCTACATTAATACAATTATGTTTCTAAATCACAAGGAGGAGGAGTTCCACTTTATTCTATTTTATTCAAACCTAGTATTGTGCCACTCCATTAAGGACTAGCTAGAAGAGAGGCAGAGAAGACCAATGAGGATAATTTGGGACTACAAATTCAAATTTCTCTGTTTAAAAAAATCAACGAGCAGGATATAGAATTGGTTCTGTCAACTAGAGGACCGGGCACAAGATCATGAATTTAAATTACAAGAAGGCATATTTCCACTGAATTTTCGAGTGAATATTTTAAAACAAATAATATATTGTTGGTGATAAACACTCTTTCACTTAATGTGTTCAATTAAAACAAAACAGCTGTGGTTAGTGCTTTGTTTACCTACCACAATGAATAGGGAATTGAACATGATGACTCTTCCAACTTTATAATCTCATAATATAGTAAAAGTATTCTAAAATTCAAGCTTCAAATAATTGTTGATGTAGTATTATCATGATGTATGTCTGAGGGTAAGAACAGGTGCAGTCAAAAACAGAGATTACCTAAGATTAGACAGTTCTGTAACAACAACACTGTACCAATTTAAACAGCTCCTTCCCCAAAGATGCAACTAATTCTGCCCTGTTGGAAGACATAGGTAAGAAAAACAGACATGTAAGATCTGATCCTTGGGACTGGAATGCAAATGACTTATAGTTTGCACTTGCTCATTTTTGCTCTGATTGTGCTTTTTTAACATCTGCAATAGAACTAACTTATCAAAGCTATGTCCTTGAATTTCCACCTACATGTTTTCTATCTTAAGTATCTGGATGAAATATGTTAACAAGACATTACTTAAGATTTATTTTAAAAAATATCAACAGAAATTTAAAGCTTGAATTCAGGAATAGTTAACTCCGCCAAAAACTTCATTCTTATATGTTAATATTTTAGTTATACAGGTAGTCCTTGACTTACAACAGTTCATTTAGTGACCGTTCGAAGTTACAACCGCACTGAAAAAAGTGATTTATGACAATTTTTTTTCAGTTACAACTGTTGCAGCATCCCCATGGTCATATGATCAAAATTCAGGTGCTTGCTAACTAATTCATATTTATGACGGTTGCAGTGTCCTGGAGTCATGTGATCAGCTTTTGTGACCTTCTGTAAAGCAATGTATATGGGGAAGCCATATTCACTTAACAACCATGTTACTTAACGATTGCAATGATTTACCTAACAGCAGTGGCAAGAAAAGTCGTAAACTGGGGCAAAGCTCACTTAACAAATGCTTCACTTAGCAACATAAATTTTGAGCTCAGTTGTGTTTGTAAGTCGAGGACTACCTGTACATTTAAGAGACCGTACAAGAGATGCATTTTAAACCTTACCAGCACATCTATTTTAACCTTTAAGTGTTATTATGTTTGAATAAAAAATAAAATTTAGTTTATTACATTTCATTAAATAATATACTCATTCTGACATAACTTGACAATTAATGTAGAATTATATTCATTTAAAAAAAAAATATAACATACATCTTCCATAACAGTTGCTTTAAAGTGTGCTTGTATGTATGTTTCTCATGAAAAATGTTGATGCACTATTTAAGACTATAATCATTCAACTATGTTTCCTCAAAATTTAAGTTCAGCGAAAAGCAATCTGAGTTTCTAGGCATACTAATGTGGTTTTTGAAGAATCAGTTGCAAAATAAACGGTCACGAGACCCTTATGGATGCTGTGAGCATTTCTACTGTTAATCCTATTTACTATACTATAATCTCTTCCACCCCTACTGAATTTGGTTTAAATCAATTATTTTAATCATACCACTTCAATAAGTCGCCTCATAGGAAACATACAGTACTTGGAGATTATTCCAAGCTGAATCACAGTGATACCAAAATTCCTATACATATGTATGTATTTCAATTTTAGAAGAATATTTTATATTTATTTTAGAGAACATGTCTTAACTGATGATATTCAAAGGATGATATTCCTTGATTTTAAATGCATGTCAGTTATTAAAATATAATAAAATCTTGATTTTGCAGAATAATCAGGGAAGACAGGTATATATTAATTCCGCATGTCCAATAAATCCAAATGGATATTATTGATGTATTTTATAGTACTGATATATAATTAACTCATATCCACCTATTAATTTAATTACAAAAATATGTAACTATTTCACAGAAATTTATACTGATTATGTAACTATGCAAATTATGCAAATTTTTGCAAATGACGAAGATTATATCATCTATTTGTAATGCATTAGAATTAATGGAGTTTGTCCAAAATTTGGAAGTCAAGTCCAAACTAAAACTTTGCCCAATACATCTGAATACCGCTGAGTGGACATCCCTAAAATCAAGCATTTATTATAACGCTGGTTATTTTATTTCTTCATATGGGTTTTTTTTGTTTATTAAACTTATAACCTGCTGTACTCTTGATTATTTTGGCTACCCAGAAAGTATGTAACACAATTTTAAACAGTCACAATATGGTTAAAATAGCAATAATATCATAAAACCCCTAGTAAAGACAGTAACAACAACAAAAATCTCTGGAATCACACATTTTCAATGTTTTTCCGAAGACCAAGAAGAAGAAGCTATCCTGATACAGTTTGAATGCTCATTCCAAAACTTTAGCTTGTTCTTTCCCATCCAGACCCTTACAGCCTCTACAACATCAACACAGGCATCAATGGCATTTCCCCTGCAGCTTGTGATGGCATGGAACCATCAGGTGACCTCTTCCTAGCAGTGTCATAAACATGTTAAAAAGCAAAATAAAGAGAATATATCAGGAGGCACAAGAATGATTCCCTGCCCTCCACCCATTGAGAATGAAACAGAATCACTGTACAACAATGCATGGTCAATGGTATCAAAACTTGCAAGACATCCAAACCACAAGAAGGGGAACATTACTTCAATCCAGCTCATTAGACGCCAACTAAGAGAGCAACTGATGCTGTCTGTCCCATACAAAACCTTGATTGAAAATGGTCAGAATAATACATTTCTTCTAGAGTGTTACACTTTAGTTTCACCCCCATTGTCTCAACAATCTTTCCCCAAAAGGGAAAAAACACCTGCAAAAAAGTAGATAATCTAGATATGATGTTGACTAGGTTGTCCTCTGACAGGACTAGCCTCTTTAGAAGAGGGCACAACTGCTCATAATTTCCTTTACCACAAAGGGACATTGGCAATATCTGAGAACCAAGTAGCTACCTCCTCACCCACTCCCAAGGGTACCTAGGACAGGCAGAGATCCAAAAATTAGGTAGCAAGGGCAACCTAGATAGCACCTTATTTACATATTTGCAGTTTACAGGGCAAAGGTAATCCAGTTAATATTGCAAGACAATGCCCTAGTCATGACCAATGCATCTACTGATGTAGAGTCAAGATTCCAGCCACTATAGTTATAAATTTAGTTTACCTAAGAAAATTTCATTTGCAAAGAAACTGATTCTATATTTGTAACACTAACCATTGACAACTCAATAGACAATATGATGGATCTAAAAGTTAACTTTCTAATAATTGCAATGCACCCCACAGTGAGGTTACATGATCTTCTGAATAATCCATAACTCATAGTGAGATTTACTAGGGAGGCACAAATTAGAGGAAGCTATTCAAGTACTTAAAGGAACAATTTAATTACTTACAGATGTCCAAGATGAGCTACTGAAATTAATAATTCTCTGTGTTAAGAGCAATTCAATTGACTAAACACCATTAATTCTTCTTTGTTTTTCAAATGTAAAATGAGTTCATTAAACACAGAATAATACAATCTATTCCAGGGAAGCTTTCAAATGGCTTTTAAAACATATTTACATTAGTTGTTCACTTTCTGTTGTTATCAGGAAAAGCACCTAATACTTTTATAAAAAATATCTTTGGTCATTTTAGCTGTTTGGAAGGAAGAATGAGTCTTTCTCAAGAAAAAGCAAAATGAAATTATAATATATACTGTATATTTATGTGTGTGCATATGTGTGTATATAACTATCTCTATCTTTCTATCTATCATCCATCTATCTATATCTATATATCTATATGAAATAAAGACTAAGCCAATAATATGTAAACTGATTATAAATTACAGAGAAAGCTATAGACTTGGCATGTTTTAGAACAGACAATAATTAGACATGTCAATTTTTTCAACTTTCAATGTCCAAACATTAGGAGTCTTCAAAAGTTGTGGCATGCCTTGGGGATTATAAAGATATTTTGGTTATTTTAATACAATTTAGATTTGTTTAGTAAGTAACTACATAAATATCATAACTTTTTAATATTTTGTTTGTTCCATTTGTGAGGAGTTAAGAACAGTTTATATTATTTTAAGTTAGTAATTTCTCTTCAAATTTTTAAAGATCAATATATTTTTGTCAAACCAGGAGTGCACTGAAATATAGAAAATGTGATCTCTGAACAATTCTATCACTCCTTTAATTAAAAAAAATATTACGTATTAAGTCAGTTCTACTTGTCATCTGCTATAAAGATTAGTCACAATGTAAAAATAATTGCATTTTGTATGAGTAATAGATGCTCAATGAAATTTCTCTCTGGTCTTTAACGTTGTTATATTTGTGCACAATGAATTCTACAGTTTTGTAATATGTACACAATGAATTGAGCTTTGTAACGTGTAGAAATTATCAAACTAGTCTATAAATGGTCACATAATGCACACAACTATTATACGCTTTTAATAATGAAAATTCTCCATTTTTACATTGAAATATTTCATTAATGTTCATCTCTACTGCAGAAAAAATGAAATGTAAAAAGAGCAATAAAAATGGTTGTGAACTTTATTGAAAACTAAATTAAAACACTGAATTTCTGCATTATACAATTACATTAAAAAATTAAAAGACTGTTTAAAAATTGTTCTACAAAACATTCAAAATCTGATTTATAAACAATACATATAGACAATTAACATTAAAAGTATCACACAAAGTGGTTTTCATTATTTTCTTAAACTAGAACTGAATTTTACAATAGCTTATTGGATTTTGTGATAGAAATCAAGCTTGTTTAGCTTAAAATGGAAGCAAAAGCTCAACACAATCTGAAAATCAATTGCTGTAAAAAAAGACAGATAAAACTATGCTGAAACTAACCTACTCATACAAACTACATTGTGATTTATTACATTAAAACTAGTTCAGTGTCTGCTGCTTTCTTTCTCCCGCTAAAATCACAGTATGATACTCACATAAATTACTAAATCCTGGGTATGGATCTGTATGTGTTTGTGTGTGCCTTGGGAATAAATACAGCCCTCTATAAACAGTGAATTTGAAGAAGTCATACTTCTAATAATACATAAAAGTTTCTGTTCAAAACGTATTACTGAAGAAGATATCTAGAAATTAATATAACTTACTTTTGCTATGTTAAAAATGGAAGATCCATTTTTATTCCTTTTGTAGTTTATCACTATCATTTTGCCATCCTATTCTAGTTGGAATGTGAATATACGGTTCAGTAGACAAATTGAATATTGGATATATACCGTTAGACTGTGGATGGCTTTCAGCTGTAGATGTGAGCAATTTGCACTTGAAAATATCAAGTGTTGAATTTACTTTAAGGTTATACTTTTAACTATATACTCTAAAATATGTATAAAAGGACATAATACCTTTACATACTGAGTTTGAATCAGATTTAGGACATAAAAGCACTTACAATTTAAGCTGTTCTGTCCTATGTTCATGCCAGCTTAACTCAAAGCCAGTTTAAGAAAATACTATCCAGATTAGGACACTTTAGCAATAACTTGCAAGATATTCAATCTGGACAAGAGGCTACTATCTTTTCACTGGAAAATTCCCTCCATTTCTTTTCCATTTGCTTTTCTTCTTGTGATTGATTTTTCTGAATATACGTATATACCTTTATATGTGTGAGTGTATGCATATATATATACATATGTTTAAATGAACAAAGTCAAGGCAACAATATGTACATATACAGAAGTACAGCAAGCAACCTCCTTTAAAATAACGTTTTTCCTCTTTCCATCTTTTTCCACCTTAATTGGTTCTATACCTCCCTTTACTAGTGTTGCTGAAATAGCCTGACCATTCAGAAAGGGTAAGTTTCTGTTATGTTTCAAAAAGACAGTAAAAAATCAATGGAGTTAACATAGTCATAATCAAGTTATCCTATTGATTTCAATATATTAAACATAACAAAATTTGAATCCTGAACCTGAATCCCATAGAAAAATATATTGTCTGGAGAAAAGACAACAGGAAAAGGAAAAGAAAAATCTCAACAGTACATTAAGTTTAAAAATAAGGTAGGTCTTAAAGAGACCACCAGGAAATTGAAAAGAGATACTGGTTACAGATAACCTCATCCTCACAACATTTACAATGGGGCAGGGGAAATTTACTAAAATGTATAACTACAAATGTATCAATTCAATCATCTAAAAATACTTAAGTAAAATAGGATACATGCATAGTATTTTAATATATGCAATATCTTACTTTAAAATCATATTGTCATCAAGCAAAGTAATTGATGGCTTGATACTCATAGTTATTAACCCTAGAATTCATGCTATTTCAGAGTATACTGGTTTGGATTAGGAATACATTAGAAACTCTCCATTTGTGCTAGAGTCTAGTCTGGGGCTAGGAGGAAATCTTTTAAATGCCTCCTATTTGTGAAATACCCATACATTTGGAAGCATCCAGGCTGGCAAAGGGGAAGGGTCAAGAGTCAAAGTAAGGAAGCTAGCTTGACTTCTGCACTTGTGGGTCTGGTTGTTCACACGTAACATCATCTCTTAAAAACGTTATCTAGAGCATAAGAGGGAATTCTTCCAATGGGAATGAAAAGTGGTGAGGAGGAAGAGGAGTCAGCAATGTCTGTTTCTCTTCATCCAGGGAGATCTATCCATTGGCACAAAATTAGATACTTTGAATATTTCTGCGATTATGTCACTGTGAATCCAGTAATTGAATAATAGTATTTATTTGAAGGATACCATGTCAAAGGATTGTTGTTAAAAAAAAAAGATATTTTATAGAAGCAGATGCCCTGGATGCTACAAGCAATATATTGGGAAAATGTAGCATTTCAGAAATCAGAGAGCAACAATAACAGCAAGAAAGCTTGAATAATATTTTTCAATACATTACCATGTATTAAAATGCCATTACATCTTAGATCAAGCAATATTTTTAAATAAAAATAAAAATGAACTAAAAACATAGATTTTATGCAATAGATTATAAACATAGATAACACCTCAATTTAGCTTTAAGGGTGACATTTTAATTTTATTGGATTTTTCTTTCTTGTGCCCTTTCTATGAAATTATTCACAGCAGCACTGGGCTCAGGATTCAATTCAGAACTCCACCAATGATCCAGAATTCCTCCGGAATTAGCCCAATCTAAATCTAAGGTAAGATTCAGAAAAATATATTTTCCCATAATCTGTAAAGGGAAACCATATCTGCCTTGCATGGGAAATCATATCTGTCTTTGTCAGATTGCATTTTCAAACAAATTACAATATACAATGGGACATGATTTTTTAATAAAAATCAGTGAAGTAGATTTAATCTATGCTAATTTGTAATCTAATAGAAAAATAATTGCTATAATTTAGTAGTTTTGGGTTTGGTGTATTCGACGATTTTCAAATGATGTGTATATGAGTTTGTGCGATAAAGAGTTTAGAAAGTATAAATTTACTGTAGTTCCATTAACATTCTGAGAGTATTGGTTTTTAGCAAAAATCCAATAAAACAGTTTATTTTGGGTACTTATGTAGATATCTGTACAACTATTATGACACAGTCAGCAATTTAGTTGATCACAGCTCATTATTCTTGCTTAGGGGGAAAAATGAACATCTGTTGAATTGATCCAAACTTCTAGTATCATATATTGATTACCCCTACCCTGAACCAATCACACAAAGCAGTAATTATATATATAAAATTGTACACCCAATAAATCTACAGATGTAAATCCCCAGCTGTTTACATCCAAAGAAATTTCAGATAGTGCAAAAAATGAAAGAGTCAAGTAGACTTTATGTAACAAGATCCACAACAATGGGGAAAACAGTATTTATTATACAATAAAATGGGGAAAAAATGACAGCCAATACAAAAATAAATAGACAGCAATTCAGGGCAATATATTCTATTCTCTAAATATTGCTGGAGGCAATGCTCAAACCAATGTCATATATTATAAACTTCTATTAGCAAAAGGATAGAAAAGCTAAAAGTGATACTAAGTATTGAACAGTTTTCTGGTTCTATTCAAACCAAGACAATATTTTTTCCCAAAATAAAAAAAAAATCCTCATACATTATTGTGAGGAAATTATGAATACTGTCATATATTAAAATTATATAAATGCAAAACTGAAACTATCAAAAGTAAGATCTATTCCATGATATATTGTGCCATGTATGTATGTACGTGTGTACGTGGATATGGATACAGTAAAACCAGAATTAAATCAAAACCTGCAACGTATGTTATGGTAACCTAGAACAAAAAATTAATAAAAATTGCTTCGTCCCACCTGTCAGCGCCTGGAAAAGGCAGCCTCCTCCACCTCTTCTCACAGGATCCGTGGAAGAGAAAGCGGAGGGGCACCTCGACGCCTCAAAGTTCACCGAGATCTTCTTCCTGCCGGGGCTTCGCTGAAAAGGCGAGAAAGGAGTTTTCAATCTGTCGCTCGCCAGACAGCCCAGGCGGAGAGAAGGCACTAGCCGTTCCAGCCGCCGAGGCACGTTTCCCGCGCAGATGGGGAGGCATTTTGTCTCTCTCTTTACCGGATTCAAACAAACCAACCGGTCACTTTTTGGGGGGAGGGAGGGGGAGGGAGGAGAGAAAGGATGCGCGCGCGCGCGCGCGCACTTCGTCTTAGATCGCCTTTTGCGACCTAAAGGCGCGCTGGCCACTTCCCCCACCTGACATTTCCCTAGGACTAGGTATTTTCTCTCCTCTCCCCCCCCCCTCCCAACTGCCTGGGAGGACGGGACCCAACGCGCGGCCATTGCCTCAGCTGACGAAGGCGAAGTGAGCAGGGGACCCGCGACACGTTGCTTTCCCTCAAAGGCTGACGCCCTGACGCCCCCGGCACCGGCCCTCGGGGCGCTCTTACCTTTGCTGGTAGCCCGTCGGCGGCGTTTGTTCTTCCTCAGCCAAAGAAGGCGCGGGCCCCGGCTGGGCTTTTTTCTTTCCTTGACTGGCGACCGTGGTCTCCAACCTGTAGCTGCCTGGAGATGGGGCAGCCCACCCTCTCCGTTCCCCTCAGCGCCTTTCCGCCTGCAGCAGCAGCGTCCGGGAGCTCTGCCTGCTGCTCTGAATGACAATGCTGCTTTGACTAAGTGTGTGTGTGTGTGTGTGTGCGTGCGTGGTCTCTCTCTTTCTCTCTCTCTCTCTCTCTCTCTCTCTCTGTGAGAGAAAGAGAGAGAGAGAGAGAAACGCGGGCCACCACCTGTCGATGCTGCCCAGCTAACTCCTTGCATAAACAGACCCCAAGCCAGATGCCCTAGTTAATGGGAAGGCAGCATAAATCTCTAGGGAATGGAGAAGTGTGGAAATAAAGAATATTAATCTCTTGGGAAGTAAGGGGGGGGGGGGATGAAAAGATTAACCTTGGAGATCCGTGAAAAAGAAACGACCCACATCAGTCTC
>JANHFL010005380.1:375942-391796 GCA_032468155.1 Oxyrhabdium leporinum
GTGATTGGCTGGCTGTAGTTGCTGAGGTCCATGATCATGACATCATCAGAAGACATCTGAACAACAACACCAGCACTAATTTACATCACATAGACGGTACTTAAAACCAAGAACTATGACTCAGTGACTACAGCCAGCCAATCACACAACCAGAAATCAGACCAGGACTCAGAAAGGTATTTAAAGGCCAGTGGTACCCCAGACAAGCCCAGTCCAAAGTGCACTGAAGATGTCTCTTGGGACTTCTGGGGATGAAACATTTGCAACCAAATTGCCAATCTTGGAGCTCAAACCAACAACATAATTAATGACCCACATTTTGTATATTTTTTATATTGGAGGTGTGAATCCAGTAGCACAGACTCTAGCCTTTCATGACTTACTGATCATAAGGGAACAGTAGAGCCTAGATAAAGAGTTAAGGAATTATTCTGTATTCCCTCTTTGCCTATCACTCAGTGAACTCTTTGTCTAAGAGTCTGCTAATCTGAGGACTTTCTTCTTTTGCCTTCCCATTCAGTCACATGCACACAGAAGATATTCTTTTTTATTCTTCTCATGATAGGGTATAGATAGCTAGATGCTTGGTTTTGCTTATCATATATTCCATGTAAATATTTCTGTTAGAGTTATAAAAACTGCTCCACTATAATAGAATATGTAGAGGACCTTGAAGGGGAATAATACTACATCGGAAACAATCAGACATACTGGTAGGAACCCCCAGTGGCTTAATGGATAGAGAAAGAAATTTAAAAAGCATCCACCCTAGTTGATCAAGCAGTTAATAGTAGTGGCAAGGAGTTTGTGCTTTCAGACTTGCAAGATTCTGTTAATGTAGCCTTATAATAAAGTAGAATTAGTTTGTCTGTTCAAATTGCCTATCTGGTTTACATTCCTGGGACGTATAACTAGTAATTATTTTGTGTCAAATTGCTGGTCTCAGAAAAAGGAAGAATTGCTGCATTACAAGTGGCATGGGTCATTTGCACCTCAGTTATCCTTGGAAAGGTGACAAGAGAAGATTACATTCCAAAAGTGATATTTCACTTACCTCAATATAAGAAAAAAGCTAGAAAGAACATAAAACAATGGATGCAGGAACAAATGGGCCACCAGATGGTGTCTGTTTTGAATCTGCAGAAACTTCTGCTTTGAGTAAAGAGAAAGACAGGTTTTCTGAACAGAATGATTGTAAATCTATCTTTTATTTGGCTAAACAAACAAAAGATCACCTCAACCAGAAGAAGCTCTGTAAAATTCTACCATTAGGCAAAGAGATGCTCATTTTAAGAGTCAAAGATCCTTTATATGTTTCAAATCTGGAATCAGGTCTGCCCTCAGTAAAATAAATCACAGAGAATAGCTGTGATGTAAGACTGAATAACAATCATTTTTTTACAATCAACAACTGAAAATTGCTCATGAATGGTACTCATAGATCCATTTGAACTAAATTGTGAGAAGATGCAGCAAGAGCAACAAAGAATTGCAATCACAAAAACTGTATAACCAAATGTACTAGAGAGTGGTGCACAGAGAACCAGCTGCATTTTATAAATTAGAAGTCTTAGACAAAGTTGCAGCCATCTGTGAATTATTCCAAATATTCATGTTGTATAAAGGCCAAAGGCACTTTTGCTATTTTGCTACAAAATATTGATATTTTGTGACCATGTTTTACGGTTAGAGGATGTTGGGAGGTTCAGATTGACTGTTGGAACTGCATGCAAGTCATGGGCACCCCACCCTAGTACAAATGTCTAATGCTGGAACACCAGTGATGGTTATGTCTTTTGCATACTTTGTATATACTAGCCATTTCAGTAATAACAAATGTATATATAACCAGCAAATCCCAAAGCCAAAATTTTGTTTTTTTTCTGTCTCAAGCCCAAAATTTAGAAGCAGTTTCCAAATAGAACCAAAGTTGGATATATTCTTTTCTTTGATTACAATAGTTAATTTAACCATCTCTGCTAGCTCTATCAGTTTTTCCATCCATTCTTCTGTTGTGGAAATCAGTGTATCTTTTCATTTTTACACATAAATCTTTCTCGCTGTAGTCAGCATATACAACAACAAAGTTCAATTTTTTTTCCAAGATCCTTATCCAATAAACCTAAAAGGAAAGTTTAAATTTTATATTCATTTTGAAAATCTTGAGAATCTTCTACATTAAAATATGAACGTTGCCCCGGTTTTTTTTGCTTTTAGTCCACCAAAGATGGTAAAAAGTTCCTTCTTTACATTTGCATTCCAACATACATCTCAAATATCTTCATAGATCTTTCATAATTTATCAGGTGTTAAATACCAATGGCACATCATTTTATTAAAAATTTGCCATTTTGGTGTCTTTAGAGTTGTTGTGAATACTTTTCCCACAACCTGTTGTCATCATCTAAAATTCATATTCATTATTTCTTGACGTGCAGCCACAAATCTAGAGCTTTTTAGTGGTGCTACCTTTCATAATGCTGTTTCTGCTTTATTTCATTGAAAAAGGAATCATTCCTTTTTATAATTTATAGATAAAGTTGACTGTTTGACTACAATTCTGAATCCTGCCGTCTGGCATAATTGTTTCTGAGATCAGTTCTCAGGATAAGAATAAATAAATACAATATTTCAAGTGATCTACACACTTGAAATGTATTTCACACAAAAGCTTGCTGCTTTGTCTTTTGCAGGCCAGAAGAAATTTATTTTCACAGGATAAAACATGTTCCTGTTTTAACAAACTGCATCGATTTATTTCAGCATAGATGATAATCAAATCGTTTAGAGTCCACTAGATGGCAGTCCAATGCAGAAAATAACAGGTAGAAAAGAAAAAAATATATTATTTTTTGCTTAGTAACTCTGGAAGATGAATTACAGCACCTCAGACTCAAAACTTGCTTAAATGATTCCTCTGTTGAAAATCTCCTGTTGTTTGTTTGACCTGCGCTTATTTATAAAGAGTGTTAAGCTCCAGCTGAGATATAAAAGACAATGTGGCATTTGGTCATAATTAATGTATCCAATATCTGCCACTGAAATAAATCACCACTCCTTTAGGAAGTTTTGAATGAAGAACAAATGCCAAGAAGGCATAGCACACACACACACAAAAAGGTGAAACTTAAAATGTCACCGTACAGTTGAGTTGGGTGGGTTTTAAAATTAAGGCACTTGTGGGGAAGCAACTTCACATCTACCTTCCTGATTTCAGCGGAGTGAAATGTAAATTACACAACCTATGTAAGCATACTTGCAAAGAATACAAGGCAACTTTATAAGTTCCAACAGTAGCAAATATCTATAGTTCAAGGCTGAATGGTGGAGTCTATGGTGCTCTATGAGCTTTGTTGTTTGCTTGCAGATGTTTCATTACCCAACTGAGTAATGTCATCATGAGTATGGGTTTTGCTCCCTGTTTATATACAAAGATGCCAAATTACAGAATAACAACAGGTGGGCAAAAAATGAGTGGGAGCAGGAGAGAGTTCCAACTTCTTGTTGATATCATCAGTGAGTTTGTCTGTGGAAAGTTGGCAGTGAAGGAATTCCTTCTTTCCTTCCCTCCCTCCCTCCCTCCCTCCCCTCCCTTCCTATTGCTATATGCCCTCAACCATTAGCTCTACAGGACTGAATCTTCCACTGGATTCCAGGTTTCTGTGAATGGAGCCCTTTCATTTACAAAAGCATCAGGCTGAATACCCAGAACTTTCCAGGAAAAATAGAGCTTAACATTAAGCTATGCTTATTCCTGGAAATTGTTTTGAATGTCAGCTTCACAGCATATAAAAGGAAAAATGTGCATACGGGGACATAGCTGTTTTCACCACCAATGACTCAAAAAAGTGTTGTAGATGTTTGTCTTTTTATGATGAAAGTACAATGCCCAAGTGATTTTGAGTTCTCTCATGATTCAATTTCAACATCTGAATTTTCAGCAAATCTCTGATGTGAGTATGGGACACTCACTTTCTCAAGCACATGTCTGCATGATGTTCTTACGGTAATTTATAGCTTCCACACCAATCATTATAGTGAAAGCCCTTCCTCAGATCCCTGTTCAATAGGCTTTATTCCCTAGTTGTGTTTCAGATACAAAAATCTGGATAGTAATTAGATGGCAATCAAGAGAAGCAAAAAGTGACACTCTTTGTTGACACCTAATGATTGATATGATTGACTAGTAAACTTTTTTTTAATTTTTTTATTTTTTTGAAGTTCATTCATTCTATTGATGGTTTAATGGGAAATTTTAAAAAATGCAATGCATGATCAGTGAAAAAACATGACCGGAGACTTTTCCCAAGTTGGGCAGGGCTGGAATTTCAAACAAAGGACCCACAAATTATGGCCTTAGAATGTTGTGATTCAACAATTCTTGGAAGGTCACTTCTGAGAACAAATAAGTGACAAGCTGTTATATCTCACTTCTTAGTTCAAGATTAAGCAAGATTCCACACAAAATGCCCTAGCCTAGAATAATTTCTAAGAGTTTGGTACAATGTTACATTATTTCCCTTCTTATGTGTCTCATTCTCTTGGCCTAATCCTGTTCCTCAACTACAGTTCCATAAATCATATTCCAACAGTTTGGTGATTACCACTTAGAAGCACGATCTTGAAGTGCTTTGGCCAGGGAATTATGTTCCCCTATTCTACCATGTGCTAATTCAATATCTTTATTGTCTCCTGTTCTTTTTTGTCATTCTAAAACTACATTTTGCTGAAAACATTCAAGAAAGATCCCATGCACAAAAGATTACAAAATACAGTTGCAATGTAACTTTAATTGTGGACCTTTTATTCACAAAAGTAGGTACAAAATTACTTTGGCAAGTATTTTAAAACATGAACTCAAATTGTGTTTGAACAGTTAAGAAATTATGGTTGAAATCCTAAGTCCAACATTTGGCAGGAATAAAGTTCAAAACCCTTTTTTTCATTCAAATTCAAATACTAAGACTAATTAAATAGCATCATGTGAGAGCTAATAATTCTATGGACACACATAGGATATAAAAAGCAGAGCCACCCTTGATACAAATGTTACTTGCAGTTTGAAAAATAGTATGTATTAAATTCATCCAGAGTAAACGCTTTTTCAGATGACCCATTAATATTAAATATCAAAATATCATGAAGTCGAAAGCACATATAAATTCAAACGGAGCTGTTTTTGAAGGTAGGAGAAGTTATTTTGAACATGAGTTCCCCATATATATAATGTATACTCAAGCATAATCTAAATATATCACTCCACAAGCATGAAAACTATAGTACCAAAATCATAAAAACCTATCTCTTCTGCACGCAGCAGGGCTGAAAGTAAATTTATAGGGAGAGATGTGTTTAAACCAACCATTTTTTTCAGTTCTTCATCTTTCTAATCCTATAAACCTAATTTTTGCTTTATGTGAACTTTGGACAGAACATTACGGTATTTATCATTTGGTCAAAAACATTCCATATTTCAATCCAGCCCAGAGTTTCTGCTGCTTAAAGTTTTACAACTTAATAGTAGGTAGATTTAATTAACAACTTCTAGTTAGCAACAAAACAACATGGACAAGCACTGAACAAGTAAAAAAGCAAGCTTTACAAGAGCAAGCTGTATAAATTATACTCATATCAATGTAGTGATCAATATCAATCATTTCTATAATTCCAATATTAGCAACTAGCATGGACATGCGGCTGGAAATTCAGGCATTAGTATTTCCAATGTATCTGAAGGATATCAAATTATAGAAACCTCTATACTATAAAGTCTACGGCAAAATAGAGATTAAATATAAAAGGAAATATTGGAGCCGACTGATAAACTATTCTCATATTTCTTTCTATGGCTATTGTTCCATAAATATCATTGACAATGATATTGCCATCATTTCTAATTGCATTAATCAGTAAATATCAGAATATATTGGGTAAGCTGGACAAAGTAAATATAGCCTAAAATGAGTATGAACCATTGTATCAGCATCTGATCTATTTGTATCATGTAAAAATAATAATAATATCAGTTTACTAGTTTTGTTGTGAAATCAGTGTGCTGTACCCAATGAAAAAAATTAGTACCTGTTGACTCAAATTAACCAAGCTATTTGCTATTATAAAGGTACCGTTTCCAAAGACTGTTAGCTTACTGATCTGCACTGTTTGGGTTCTTTCCCAAACATAAATATGTAATTAATCAGACACAATGCATGGAGCTGTTTGGTTAATTTCTGTGAATAGGATACACAGACACACAGACACACACACACACTGTATGTATGTGTGTTTCTGGGACGGGGAGTATATCCTAACCTAACAGTATTCCTGTTAAATCAATAAGCATTATGTGAAAGAGAAGACTAGTGATTAAGTCTCCCTAAACATTAGCAGAGATCTGATCTGGTATAGCAGTTAAGATATCAGACTAGAAAGTAGGAGTCTGTGAATTCTAGCTCCACCATACACACAAAACCAGCTAGTGAGCTTGAGCCAGTCACTTTCTCAGTCCTAGGAAAGAGGCAATGACAAACCATTTCTGAAAAACCTTGCCAAGAACTTGTCCAGACAACCTCCGAAATCAAACATGGTTGAACAGAAAGGGGGGGGGAACATTAACAACTAATAATGGACCTATGACATAATATGAATTTATTTGTAAAAGTGTAGAAATAGAGGAATAATGTGTCCTTCAGATCTTGCCCAAATTCTGGCGGCTGCATGAAGACATCTGGTTTTCTTGCTGAGAATTTGGAAGTAGCTTCTCAGTGCTATTTTCCAGAATATTTTTCAATGTACGATTCCAGCCTAAAGTCCTATTACAGGTAGTCTTCAGATTACTATGGAAATTGGGACTGGAATTTCTGTTACTAGGCAATGCAGTCCCTCAACCAAATGCTAGCAGATGCATCCCTCTGTGCGCAAAGGCTGCAGTGGTCTACCTTTAAGAAATAATATGGATAATTCTCTTAGTTTGGGAGTTCATATTTGATGAGCTCCCCTTCATTCTTCCTACTTCTTGCTAGTCTCAGAAGTGTTGTTTTGTGTTTTAAGTGCCAGAGAGAAAATATCAGTGTTCTGTTTAATATGTGGGACATGTTTCTCAGATCTTATCCCCAGCGTACCTTGGCTAAATTGGTATCAATTAAAGGCTGGGAAAAGTTTTTGCTTAAGCTTTGGGAAACTCCATAAACTAGAATAAACACTATTAGAACAAAGTGGTTTATCAATAGACTGTACAGTCAGCTAGAAAAGTTTTGTCTTATGTCAGGGTGCCTTGATGACACTGTATCTTTAGGAAACTAGAAACCAAATCCAAGTGGAAGGGAAAGAGAGAAAGATTATATATATATATATTCAGCTTTAAGTTAATGTAACTGAATGTGGTAGCACTCTTCAACACCCAAAGGTTTGTTTACTTCATTCCAGAATGCAGGATATGAATTAAAATTAACAAAAGCACAAATTCCAGCTGAATATTACAGAAACCTTCCTAACAGTAAGAACAATTCTTCATTGGAACCAATTTCTTCAGCAGTTCCAGCAGAGATTAGATAGATATTAATCTGTGCTTTGGATTCTTGGTCTGGGGGGATGACTATATCTGACGGACAAACTAAGCAGCTTCCTTCAATTGTATGACTCTATCACTTTATTATTCCATATATCCATTTAAATACAGTTAATTGATTATCCTCTATGAATTTAATAGTATTCCTCTGTTATGTTAAAAGTATAAAGCAGTAATATAGAAGCACATTTCACTTCTATAACAAAGAGTCAATATCTGCACTTTCCTGAACCACCCTGTATTATGTTCCATAGATATCTAGGCTAAATTTGAATAAGCATTCAGCTAAATAGTATAAATCAGTAACGTATTATTGAGACCATCCTATCCTTTGGATCAAGTGCATTGTCCCTGGGATCAATGGACACTCATAGAAAATTTATTTAAATAAAAATTGCTTGCCATTTTCACATAACCAGCATTAATTTATCCAGTTACTACTGCACAGATGACAATCCAGTTGCTATATTGCATCTTTCTGATAAACAGACTCCTTGTAAAACTACTGTAAGCTTATCTAAATACTTTTAAGAATATTTCAGAAGCACATTGAAGGAGAACATACTCAAATGAATGGGTTGTAACTGAATGAATAGTTTATACATCTTACAGTAATAGGGTTCCGGTTTATCATAGCATAAAAAGTTATACCATAAATTTCATGGTATATGTACTGTACACTTCAGTAACTGCTGCCTATATTATTGTAATCTAGATTTCAAACTACTACAATGAAGTTGGCAAACAAACACATCATAAGGCACAGTATTAAGAATTCAGAGACAACAGCAGAACATTTAAAGTGCTACTAGCAAATAGTACAATTACAATCAAAAGACTCAGCAAATAATTGCTGTGACATAATACATAGCATATAGCTAAATTTATCGAGATTACATCATCAAAAACATATTTATATATTCAAATACATGACACTGGCTATTGATACACAGTTTTTCCAGGATGGATAATAAGTATTTATTATAGGTAATAGCAATCTCTGTTCAGCCTTTGTAAAAGTAAACTTGCACTGGATGATTAAAACTAGGCTGAGAAAGGAAATGAGATCATTCTTCAGGAGTTTGCATAACATTAAGAAATGTATTTGAGTGTTATTTTTTCCTCCTCCTCCATCATCTCCATATATCATACACTAATTCATAATTGTTGTTCTTGTTTAATTTGGAATATTTATTTTGTATGTAATTCATCATTTAATCTGATTCTAATTATTATTATTATAGAACAGAAAACTTTAAAATATGTTTGAATTTGGATTTCCCAAGCTGTAAAACCTAAAGAAGTGAACAAAAATATTTTTTCTCTACTAAATGTTTTCTCTACTAAATGTTTTGGTTTTGATTTGTTTTCATTTTTTGTTGTTTTTTTTTGGGGGGGGGGTGTTTCTGCCCAGCATGGATAAAACCAAAAGTAAAAATAAAGGATTTATGTGAATTATGTATAGACAGAATCTGTTAAGTAAGATATACTGCAGAATGGATATATTCTGCTTCATCTTAGTTTGACCACATTCAGTTTTTCCTATCATACTTTTTAAAGCAGTGATTCAAGCACATTGTTAACCATTTACATACAGTTGATTCATTTCAAATATTTTTCAGCAGTATTAATCTATAAAAGGAATACATACCACCAATGTCCAGTTTAATGTATTCAAGATTAGAACTCTTCTACATCAGTTACTTTGTCCATCATCTAATACTCAGAAACTTTGCTATTATTGTTTACTTAATAGTTAAAATTTAATTAGAACAATTAATTTAAAATCAGAAACATTTCTAACAAAATTTATGATGGAAAATTACCTAGGAAATGTCTAGATGTTGTCACAAAACTGTACATGGACAAACACTGTTCATTTTTGTATGCAAATCTTGAATAAAAGCATGCCAACTTTCTAAATTTGGTTCTGAAGATAACAATACTGTTCATTCTCTTGCCAATAAAAGTCTTTGAGATACAATGGTGTGTCAAAGAGTGAACGTGCAGTTTCATTCATAAAGAGGGCTGTATAAATATATTACCTGTCTCAGTATTCATGTATTGCACAAGGTTTCCCTCTATGCAATAGGATAATTGTAGTCATGCCCATTGACTGACAATGGTTCCTATGGAAGTAGAGAATGATACACTGATATTAAACTTGCAAGGTTAGAGACTTAAGACATGCTGGCACAAGTTTAGTTATTTCAAGCTTTCATTGAAGCCTCAATCAGAAAATAGTACAGACATCATCCTGAGAATATCGCTGAAGCTCAATTATAACTCAATTAGTTGCAGAAATTTGACAATACAATGGCAGTTTATTCACAAGTGCAAGTTAACTATGGAAAAAAGGACCTTCTTATTTGGAAAGATAGAATTTACTTTGTCTTTCCAGATAATCAAGCATATATTAAAACTGTCCAGTTGTTCTCCTTCAGGAAAACACAATATTGCACTACTTGGGAATTAAATAATATGGATTATGAACATCTAGCTATTCACCTGAAAAATACAGAATTTGCCAAAATGTTCTGCATGAAGAAAACATGTTGGACATACAGCATTATAATCAAAATAAATTAGAAGTATGAATTTATTAAGCTTTGCTACTAGCTGTCTCGTGTATTTTAACTGTCAGTGTTTGAAACTGTGGCATATATGGTATGAAGGTTTGAAGAGGCCTCTCACAGTTATAGATAAAAGGATTTAGATCAGGTGTTACATTTTGAGAAATCCTCATGCTTCTAATGATAGTATTGGTATGATAGTTACATGGTGCCACATTTGAATTTTCTGTTAAAAATATATCACTTTCATTATTTTTGAGTGGGCCCATGCCTAAGTAGACCAAACTTCTCTCTGGACTGTCACCTTCAGTGAAAGTTTTATCCTGTTCTGAAGATTCTGAGAAACCTTCAGAGGAAACAACAGAGAGAGAGTGAGTTTTTCTGGGAGGGTCTTGAAAATATTCAGGTAATATCAAAAATGCTTGATTTCCTACTGCCCAAGAAATGCTAGAGAAAGAAGCTGGAACTGAGGACTTAAGGTTCACAAAACTTCTGTCAAAAGGACTACTTGAATCCTTTGGAGGCTCATAAAGCCCACTTGACATGGAGCCACTTATAATAGTTGCATATTTTACATTACATTGTTCTGACATGCCTCCTTTATTTTCAGTATCATGGACATTCTCAGAGAGACTGTCACTATTGAAAAGACCACCAGAGCAAGTTGAGTCATGCTCAAAGTCCTGAATAGTTGAAAACAGTGAGTCAACTGCTAGTAACTCTTGTTTATCTTCATGTTTCATTGCTTTATCAATACTGATATCTTCCAATACTATTTCTGATTCCAGAAGTTGCGGACCAAATGACAATGCTTCAGGATGCTTGAGAAAGAGATGCTCAAAGGTTTCAGGCTAAAAAAACAAGACATATTGTAAAGCTCATTTATCAGTTAATTGTTCATACTGAAAAGAATACAAGAATAAGAAAAATTAAGCAAATGAATATTTTATTATATTTGAATCTGGTTCTTCATTTTCAAAGCCAGATGAATTACATTTTTGAAATAATCTCTTTTTGGGGCAGAACCAAATTACAGTATTAAACCTAGATGTTATCACTTATATAGTTCAGATTAAATAAAGTGTACCAACATAAGGCAGACATGTTAAAGTAAACAAAGATACTTCTGCAAATTTTAAATATACCATTTTAGATATTTAATTTTTATATGCTTTAAAGTAATTGTTTAAACTCAAGCTTTAGAGGCTTCTGTTTTCTGTCTTGATTAGAATTATGCATATAATGCATCTTCCTTTCAGTAAAGAAGAAATTAAGAATGCAGTGGCTCTAAAAAATAACTGATAAATAAAATGAGTCGTAATCAAAATAACTACAAAGCAAACCTGCAATTCTATGCACACTTACATATCAATAAAACAACTGAAAATATTTTATTCTGGCCAGAGTTTATATTCTATGGTACAGCTGTGTCTCCAGAAATCATCACTCATTGATATGCAGTACAAGTGTTTATCAGGTTTTGCTATTCCTCTCCAACATCCAGAATGAAGTTTAAGTGTATTTCTCATGTAGACTACATCAACAATATATGGTGATATTCCGTAAGTTCAAAGATACTCTTTACTGTCATACTAAATTCCTGTTCAAATCAACTACTGGCAAAATTGTCTGCTTTTCTTTGTGAGTGGTTAAGGAGATCTCCAAAACAGTGGGAGATGTTTTGCATCTCAGAAATATTGCTTCTGTCGCCTTTTCCTAGAAAACATTTTTTAAGCAATTTCTTAGCTTAGCTTTATTGAACTTTATTTAAAAATGCATTATGCAACTGACCTTTCATATTTTTTTTTGTTACTGGAAAGTTAGTGCCCAGTGGACTAATCCAAATCAGGATCAGCATGCATTGAGATGGAAAAGGCCTATGAGGATTTGATGCAGCTTCTGCAGTGGCAATGCACATCTTTATTTCCAAGTTACGTTAGTTTCATTGGGTAATCATTGGGTAATCATTGCAATTTAAATTGAGTTCTAGAATGCTTGGAGGTAGCTTTTTCATTCATAAGAATTTCTATCAGTGCTCCATTTCAGGTTCCTTGTCCTCTCCTGCCCATTTACAATGTCTCTAAAGCAACTTAGTGCCCTTGTATAGGGTTCTGGAGCTCTTGCAGCAATACCAGAAATCTGCTTTTCTTTGCCACAAACCTGTGTGAGGAAATTAATGTGGGGAAATGGGTTGCAGGCTGGATACTGATTTCTTTGTTCCTTTGCTGCTCAACTAGAAATAGTCCAGCGTAACTGTAAAGATTTTGGCAAAAACTTCAATGGATACTCATGGATCTTTGAAAAAATGATGTTGAACTAACAGCAGGAAATTTGCACACTGCCCACATGGAGTACCTTTAATATTCTGTTTGTCACTACCCTGCATAGATATGCTGCTAAAATATGCAATGCACAATGAGAGAGAGAAGGAGAAGGGGAGGATTAACAAAGTTTTGATAACAGCTGAAATGGGTGAAGAGGGTCTATCCAGTGTAAGACTTTCAGAAATACCTTGGACTCTGAGATTTTGTTGAGGGTAGCCAACAGCTAATGCTACTGAGGTATAGCACACTGTATTCTATTACAACATTGTAATGAAGAGGAATGTTTATATTTATTCATATTTAAGTCCTGTTCTGTGCTGTTTTCAGTTATTCTACTGACTGAAGGATGGACAGACAGACACAACGCTGGCCTCCTTTGCAGAATTTGATCCCAATATTCTTTTGGATTGGAGATAATGAATTAATGAAAACCTTATGTGTTAGAAAAATTATTAGCTGATAAAATATACTTTTATTACAAAATAGGTTTAATTTAAATTTACCTGCTATTGATGTTTGATTGTGGAATCATTTATGATGTGACAACTCAAACATATTTGCAAGAGGCAGCCAAAAGAATCTATAATATTCTATTTATAGGTCTGAAATACACACATACACGAACTACAGCATGTATGTATATGTGTATGTGGCACATGCAAACATACATAGGGCAACAAATACTAAGAAAATAGATAAACTCTTTTTATTCTTTATATAAAAGAGGTTCAGAACTTTGTGTCTGTCAACTGGATAATTCTCTGTAAATGGAAGAGAATGAGACCAAATCTGCAGCAGGTGGAATTTAGCCAGATAAAAAGAATGAGATGGAAGATGGGTTGTGGAGACAAGGATTCTAGAAAGAATTCCAATGAGTCTCACTTTGAAAGGCAATTGGACAGTAGGTCAGAATATTGGCCAGCCTTTCACCTCCTTTTGGTCCTACAATGCAGAAGAGAGTGTGTGTGGCCTGTCCCTTCCTCCCCACTGCACACATATTCACATCTAGAGATACCCTACCTGAATACTGGGTCATGTTCTGGGTTCCACAGTTCAGGGAGGGTAGTGACAAATTAAATTTGCAGAAAGGCTAATAAGATAGTGAGGAATCTAGAAATAAAACTTTATGAGGAAATGCTAGAGAATCTGGATATGTTTGACCTATACACAGCTGATGAATGGAGATTAAAGTAGTCTTCAAATATCTGAACAGTTGTCACATAAAGGAAGGAATAGATTTATTCTCTATTGCTCCAAAGGTCAGGATGAGAACCAATGGATTAGAATGCAACGAAGTGGGTTCAGCCAGACATTAGGAGGAATTTCCTAATTTTATAAACTGTAAGCCCATGAAACAGACAGCCACGTGAGGTGGTAAACTCTTTGCTATAGGGCTAAAGAGGTTCCAGACACAATCAATAAGAGATGCTTTGGTGTAGGATTTTCAAACCTTTTCACAGAACCTGTAATTTCTTTCTAAAGAAATTCCTGGAATCTTTAATCAAGAAGCAGAGCTCATGATAGGAAATTCATTGTATTTGAGTGATGTCTTTCCCTTTTTGCACTTAGTTTGGAATCCCATCAAATTGCTCCAAAGCTTAGGGTTCCATAGAAAACAATTTGTAAAACTTCTTCATTCAACCCCTTGTCCCATGCAGACAACAGTGCACATACCCTGATTAGTTTCTGGGAAGAAAGTGCACATACACAAACACACACACAATACTTTATTACACAGAACACATACAAATACTTATGCCCACTGCTGCTAAAAGGGTTGGAGAAAATTCCAGAAACTATCCCCCTGAACTTGTCAAATATTTATCAAGGGAAAATTTCTGTTGTTCTTGCTTATGCTGCATTTTTTAATAATTTGGAATTATAATATCCAGACAAGGTTTCTCTGTCTTTCTAGTGGAAGGGCATGGAGAGCACTTGTCTATAAAGTCACCAAGAATTGAACATGACTGACTGGTTAAAACAACAAGTAGAAGGGCACCAGCAAACAGCAGAGATTATTCATTTTTTTCCTCCTAAAAATAGGGATAGATTTCCTACTCCCTATGATTTGCTGGTGGTCTACCTCTTGTGTTTGTCAAGTTTGCTAAAAAGTGAGAATGGACAAAAGACTGTATTGAGTTTCTATCATTCATCTGATAATCAATATTGTATCCAAATTAGGAAGAATACTTGTCTTTTGATAAATAGTTTATTAGTTTTTCTTTCATAGCTTTAGGAAGTTACTTCAAAATATACAGCTCTATTCCAAGTGCCCTGAACAAATTAGAAATCAGGACAAGGAAAATCCTGCTCATTTATATGTCATTCTGTTCATTGTCAACACTTCCTTTTTATATGATAGCATTCTAATGAAGTAGACTAGCTAAAACAGAAGATAAAGTTATCACTGGAATTAGACTAAATAAAAGCTAAAATATTCAGAAAATAAAGCTTTCAGAATGTTTATAATTTTCATTTCAAAAATAATTTGAATATGACATTAAATGTAGTAGAATAGTCTCGGCAAAAGCTACATGGCCCTTGAATGTATTGTATTTAGTATGAAATTGGATAGAATAAGTTTGTACCTTCTAAATAAGCTTTTAAATATTTCTGAGTTTTCAAACTTTCTGTTATATTAAGATTGAAAATTCATCGAATATAAAAGACCTTATTAGAATATGAAATTTGAGTGCATTTTTATAGAATTTTATGTAGGAATTCTATTCTACTGAATTTCCTGTTTCGCATTCCCTGACTGCAATCTCAGGGATGGTTTCTACTAACTAGAGCAGATAACTTAGTCTTTTGGCCTCTATCCCCTTATCTAATCATTTTAAGGGGAGAAAGTCATTGTCTCTTCTGTCTAAAACATTTGCTCTATTCTTCCCTGCTTCTTGGCACAATTCAACTAAAGGCACATCAAAGTCATCACTGTCCTCACTTCCAAAGCTCCCTGAAGCAATTTGTAGGTATAACTGTCTTCCCTTCTGCTAACATGAAGCACAGGTACTACCCTGGCCAAGCTGCTGCAGTCCTCCAGTGCTTTGCAGGCATTTTCCATCTGGGCTGGAGAGGAAATCTGATTACTCTCTTGTCAATGTCATCTTTGTTTATTTGCTGCAAAAGCATTAAGCCAGCATTCCCTTTGTAACTAATTTCTGTTAGGAATCAGAAGGAGGGATGAGGTAAATGTTTCCTCCTACAAGAAAATAGTAACCTAAATACTCCAATCCTGTTGACACAATGACAATATGGAGATCCAGGGCAGCTTTCAAACTGGTGCAGCAAATGTGAAATGGAGAGACTAAATTACAGGTAGTCCTTGACTTATGACCACAATTGAGCCCAGAATTTATGTTGCTAAGTGAGAAATTTGTTAAGTGAGTT
>JANHFL010005380.1:391896-402778 GCA_032468155.1 Oxyrhabdium leporinum
GATTTTTCCTCTCCATTTCTCCTTTGGGGAAATATAATATTCTGCCTCTTTTAATATTCCCCAAAACATTTCATTCTCTAGGAGGAGGGGGAGGTGATGGTGGGGGCTTCCCACATTTTTCTTTACCTAGGGGTTTGTATATTTGTTTTTCATACTATTTATTTCTTAATATAGATTTCTATATTTTTATATCTCTTGTTTTGATATTTGCGGTTTTATCTGATTGTTATGTGCTACCCAGAGTTGCTTTTGATAGGATGGAAAGCTATACAAATTTAATAAATAAGTAAGTAAGTAAGTACGGCAAGTAAAGGATAGGGGTTCCATCTTAATATCACTTAACTGCTTTGACGCTGTCCCTACAGACACCCCCGGATTTAATCCAACTGACCCTTGGTCAGGTTAATAGGGTGATAGGATTACTGGCATGTAGGGAAGATGCTGCCACTCTACCATCTTTGTTTTCGGGTTTTTTAGTTTTGTCTCTATTTTTGTTGACATTACCATATTTTTATATTTATGATTTTTATCGTCAGATGCCCACTTTGCGCAATGAGACGAGTGGCATAGCCGTTTAATTAATTAATTAGCTGAGTTACAAAATTTCCTCTTACCCGCTTGAGTGCTGCCGTTGACGGACACAGCCATTTGGCTAGTGGGAGGCTCTCTGGATCCAGTAGGAGAAGTCATGGTGCTCCCACCGGTGGTGGAGTAATTTGATTTTGTGGTGCTCTGGGTGGCTCCGGTGGATCGGGGCATAAGTGAGCTGGCTGCTTTTGAGGTGACATCTGTTCTGCTCCGGGTTGTATTTGAGACTGTTAGAGCTGCTGTAATTGATGTAATTGTTGTTGATGCCTCCAGGAGACCCGGTGTGCTTGTCTTATTTGAAGCAGAAAGGCTGTCTACGGAAAGACTGAACAATCAGTCACACAAAGTGTACCGAAATCGGTTTCCTTACCCGTTCTTACCTGCTATGGTTTAATGGAGCCTCCAGTCTCAACCGCAGTCTATCTTCAACTATTAACGACTGAAGGAGACATCGTTTATTGCCTTTCCGACCTGCTAGTTGGCTTTTTGAAATGAATTACCCTTGCTGCTGTCAAAAACAGGGAATAGACATGGAGATCTTTACCCTGCTTCAGGCTATCTGTTTTACAGCACTTGTAAGACATGCCACTTGTCAACTCTGTACGAGTTATAGCAATTAAAACCCTGTCACACCCACCAAATGCATCATAAAATGGTAACAGAAAACAGTCTGCAAGCACCACAAATAGGGCCATCCAAACATCAGCGTATGTTTCTTTGGCTCAGTGGAAGAAGTTCGCTTTCACCTCTTCTTTTAAAGATATTAGGGAGGCTCTTAGAAACTCAGGTAGTCCTCGACTTACGATCACAACTGAGCCTAAAGAAGAGCACTTCTGTTGCTAAAGAAGAGCACTCAGACGTTAAGTGAGTTTTTCCCAATGTTATGACCTTACTTGCCACAAATGTTAAATGAATATGAATCAGTTGCTAAGTGTCTGAATTTTGATCACATGACCACGGGGATGCTGCACCGGTCACAAGTGTGAAAAACTGTCATACTTTTTTTCAGCGCCATTGTAACTTTGAATGGTCACTAAGTGAACTGTTGAAAGTTGAGGACTACCTGCGTAAAAAGACAGTGACGTGATCATGTGCATTTGAAGTAATAGAACCTTCCTACAGAGAGGCAGTCTGTCACATGCAGACATTAAGAACAAATAATAGTTTTCCTATTGCTTTCCTTGACTTTTTAGTCTCCTGGTAGTCTTAGCTACTAGAGTCCAAATCCATTCAAATCTTACATAACAACATAAATCAACGTATTTGTGCTCTTCAGAGCTTTTTAAAAGTATCACATTTCCTTTCCCTACAAAATGTGCTTGTGCTGGTTTTAAGGTGTTTCTCAAGAATAAACAATAGCTTGACCCTAAAATTTGAAGGTTGTTTTGCTGCTGGAAAGAGTGTTTCCATTTGTGGTGTGGGTCATCGCTTTTCTGTGGGTAGGGTCTTGTACATCAGTTTATCACAAAAGGAGGGCTGTGTTACTCTAGGGTCGCAAAAAAATTAAAAAGTAGCCTCTTTTCTGACAATAAATCTTTAAAAAAAATTATGCAACTTATGACATGGAAAAAAAAGGGTGAGGCTTCAGACTCATGGCTGACATCCTATTATTTTTTTTTATTCCCCACCTCATAAGCACTCCTGGATTAATTTGGGGGACCACTGTTTAATTAACCATAGCATGTCATGTGAATATACCCTACATCAGTGTTACTCAAACTTGACAACTTTTAAGTTGTATGGATTTCAACTCCCAGAATTCCCCAGGTAGCATGTTGGCTGGGGAATTCTGGGAGTTGAAGTCCACACATCTTAAAGTTGCCAAATTGGAAAAGCATTGATCTACATGGTTTCTGTCCTGCAGGAAATCCATCCGTCCAGGAGGCCTCTTGCTTTCCTAACTAGCTGTATTCCAAAGAGCTCTGGCTGAATACATGGATTGGGGAAAAAGATGACGGAAATGTTAGCAAACAGTCCTGTAGCAGGCACAGTTAGATGCAATGGGATTTGACTGGAGAATACCAGGCAATAGACTTACCAGCCTGGAAGATATCAGCAGACATCTAAGTTAACATTAATTAGCATGTTAGTGGCAAAAGATAGGGCTCTGAATGTCGGCATAGTGAATAAGTGCAGCAGTAGTCTGTGACCTTTAACCCTACGATGCAAAAGCTTGCCCGTAAAGTCACTCCGAATTTTTTGTAAGGTTGGAGCCTACAGTTTTTCTCCAGTGCCCTCCGGTGCAACAAGCAGGAAAAATGAAAGTTAAAAGTGTGTACTGCACTAGGGCAGAAAGGACCTACTAAGGGCTGGCTGCTTTCCTTATCTGCCCTTACTGTACAAATAATACATTTATGCTGGAGATCAAATAGCAGCGCTCTGACTTCCGAGCGTGAAGAAAGCACAGTTTAATTAGAGTCTATAGAGATTCTCGGTCACTCAAGACATGGTCGTCTCAAAAGTGCTTTTTTTTTTCCAAGAGGCAACTGGATTTTCTTTGCTTTCCTTGAAGATGTTTCACTTCTCATCCAAGAAGCTTCTTCAGTTCTTTGGGACACAGTTTAATTCGTTTCCCAAAGCTTGCTTTCTGCCAAGCTGGAAACTTTCCTAAAACCAGGCAGATGGATATAATGCGATTTGGAAACAGTTTGTTAAATAACATATTGTACGCTTGTGCAAATCATCCCTGGTATAACTGCTTGACAGTCCTTCTACATTATCAGTACACAGGTGGTACGCTAGTTGTTTTTAACTAGCTCCAAGCTCAAAATCCTGAAAACTCCATGAACCAACTGAGCAACATTCTTACTGATCAATATATTATACAGGTAGTCCTTGTCTTACAACCACCATTGAGTCCAATTCTGTTGTTAAACAAAACAGTTGTTAAGTGAGTCCCCTCCCCCCCATCATTTTACGACTTTTCTTGCCACAGTTGTTAGGTGAATCACTGGAGTTGTTAAATTAGTAACGTGATTGTTAAGTGAATCTGGCTTCCCCATTGATTTTGTTTGTCGGAAATCACAAAAGGAGATCACATGACCCCAGGATACTGCAACCATTATAAATACACGCCAGTAGACAAGCATCTGAATTTGGATCATGGGGTCATGAAGATGCTTGCAATGGTCTTCAGTGTGAAAAACGGCTGTATATCACCTTTTTCAGTGCCATTGTAACATTGAATGATCATTAAACGAATGGTTGTAAGTTGAGTACTACCTGTATTTGAAGCAGGTTTATTCTATTGGTATCATGAGCTTTTGGAATTATTGCATGAGTTAAATTTGTTATTGTACAAGACGCAATGGAAGGAAACTAATCAAGGAAAGAACCAACTTAGAACTAAGGAGAAATCTCCTAACAGTTAGAACAATTAATCAGTGGAACGACTTGCCTCTAGAAGTTGTGGGTGCTCCAACACTGAGTTTTTTAAAAAGAGATTGGACAACTAGTTGTCCGGAATAGTATAGGATCTCCTGCTTGAACAAGGGGTTGGACTAGAAGACCTCCAAACTCCCTTCGAATAAAGGGGCTTTGGAGGTTCTGTTGTTCATTCTTTAAACTCTGGTTTGAATTTTAAAGAAGGATTCAGTGATGCCTATTGCTATGTAAGGGTATTTTCCAATATGGCATTTTCTGTTCTCTTGGAGAACCATTCATAGAGTGCTCATCCAACAAATATAGATTTACCAAACAAATATACTTATCCAAATTGTAGCCTCACCTGTAAGTCTACAAATATATATCTGATAGAAGGTTACAGCCTAGAGTCTAAAGCACATTAGAATTTATCTACATTAAAACTTATCTATGGGTGTTAGTTAAATAATTAACGAAAATATTCCCATTAGAATTCCAGTTAAGAGCAGAGGAGGATGCCTTTGGAGTAGATCAAACAAAATGTTTCATGCCTTAAGGCTATACAATCCTAAAGTTTATTACAGATCATTGTGCATAACAGAGAGAATTGGTCAGCCAGACTTCTATTCCTTATCCAAGCCTTTGAGAATTATTTTCTAGTTCCTCCATGCTCCTCTCTCTGCCCTGTCCTGCAAATAAACAGTATTGCTTACTTCCTTATCTGAGCAACAGGAAACAGAATCTTACACTCTCTTTTTCATCTAGTTTTGTGGCAGGGGGGTAATTGATCAAAAGAAACCAGTCTATTATCGAGTTAAAACTCAGCACTGAAACAGCAGTCACAGTTAATGCTATGAAAACCTTCGTCTTCCTAAAAGTGTCCTACAAATCTCAGGAAAGGGGAAAGTTTTCAGAGCGTCAGGAAAAACCTTAGCCATTCTTTGAATGCTTTGCGAAAAGCCACAGTTACTGCAGCGTGTTGTAAAACTGGCCGCTCAACTCACCTTGGCAGGTTAAACTGGCTTTCCCGCAGAAATGAGATCCTCTAGACAAGGGGTCCCCAACCCACGGGCCGTGGCACAAAACTGGGCTGCAGAAGCGGCAGACATGCAGCACCATTTGTGTGAGTGGTGTGCGCGTGGGTGTCCACTACTCGCACAAATGGAGCTGCGTGTGCTCGCCCACCGCTCGCAGGCAGCCATCCCCTCTCCCCCTCTGCCGGCCCGCAAAACTGAAAAGTTTGGTGACCGCTGCTCTAGACTAACAGCACAATATCCCAGATTATTTCTTGAACAGCCATAAGTGGATAACCATCAGTCATGCTGATTTTTGCCCTGCCCCAGGAATTCAAAATCCCAGGAGTATCTTCCTGCCCTAGTTACCCACCTTGAGTAAATGCCACCACTAAAAACAGCACCCGGAGGGCCATACTAGCTGGCTCCATTTCTCCTGAGAGGATTGGAGGAAAAGCAGCTGCTGGAAACGGCTCGTCTCAACTACAAACAGGATACAATCCCTCCGTGCCAACTCCCAAAGGGGCCGGCATCTAGGCAAAGGTCCAAGCCTGATTTTCTTAGCAAAACCTTGCTAGCAAGATCCGTGGCACACCACTGCCCTCTCCAGGACAGGTGAGGGAAAGCAAGGACCGAACTCACCTTATAAAAGCCCTTCTACCAATCGCAGTAGTTCTAATTCATTCATTAAATGATTGCCTGTCAAGAAGAAGAAGAAAAAAAGGGGTGGGGGGAATTGAATGCCTGAAACAAACTCTGATTCTGAGTCTTTGGTTATAACAAATAACATCTGAGAATAAAGCCATCTACTCTACAGAGAATCTTGTAAAAAATCGACTTCACAGAGAATTCTTATCCTGGAGTGTGTGTCACTACCATGTACATCAGCTCTAAACTGGTGGATATGGGCAATGGTATGTTAGCTGGCAAGAAGATTTCTAGGAACACGCTTGAGCTATTCTTGCTTCTGTGGCCCACGGGCCAAACTGTGCCCAAAATTACTGATATAGTCCTTACCGCGGAGTCTCTGGCCTTTATACATAAGCGTTCAGGTCCTTTTTTGTTCCTTGTTAGCTTTTTCCGTGTCTCTTTTGAACAGTGTAAAAAGTTGTTTCTTTCTAGGTGCCATCAGAATGACAGCTACAGCAAACGTAAACATTTGCATACCACTATAACATTTACACAGCATTCAAAAAAGACAAGGAAGAAGCTAAGCAGGGAACAAAAACAAAAAAAAAAACCAGGACAGGACACATCCTTGCCAGCAATCAACACACAGATAAGCAGGGATTAACACTAGGATTAATACCAGACGTACAATCAAGCAGTCAACAATTTCCAAATCAGGGAGCTACCAACTCAGATAATTAAATAGTAAACAAGTCGACCTAATCAAGGATCTATCCAAAGTAAGCAAAATTCCCACCAACACTGATAGGGCAAAGTACTATATATAAACAGAGAGCAAACCCCACTCTCCTTTAGTAAAGACGTTTTTACCAAGTTGGGTAATGAAACATGTGAAAAAAAGTAAACCAGCCTAAAGACTCCAGAGTTCAAACCTGAGGTATAAATATTCTCTTCTACCGATAATCCTTACCATTAGTTGGGAGTGTTCTACTGGTAGTCCTCGACTTATGACCACAACTCAGCCCAAAATTTCTGTTGCTAAGTGAGACAATTGTTAAGTGACTTTTGTCCCATTTTACAACCTTTCTTGCCACAGTGAATCACTGTAGTTCTTAAGTTAGTAACACAGTTGTTCAGTGAATCTGGCTTCCCCATTGACTTTGCTTGTCAGAAGGTCACAAAAGGTGATCACATGACCCCGGGGGGGGGACGACACTGCAACCGTCATAAATATGAGTCAGTTGCCAAGCATCCGAATTTGACCATGGGGATGCTGCAATGGTTGTAAGTGTGAAAATAGTCACCAGTCACTTTTTTCAAAGGCATTGTAACTTTGAACAGTTACAAAATGTTGTAAGTCGAGGATTGCCTGTATGTATGGGTATAACAGAGGCACAGCCAGATTAAAGTCATATGCTCCAGTCTGAGCTGGCAAATGAGTATATTACTCTTACTCTGGCCTCACAGCAGAGTAACGAGGCCAGCGAGTGGTGCTGCCCTTGCTCTTTTAAATGAGGGACAAATTTAGGGGGCTTCCTGGCATCATTTTCCCTCCTTAGTGAGCATCATCTACTAGCAGGAAGAACAACCATCAATCACTGTCTTTAATTTGGGGTGGGATAGGAATAGGCAAGAGTAGAAGGATACTTAGAATGCCCTGCTTAGCCATCTGTCAAGTTGTCCAAGTAAATTGTTTCTGAATGTTTAAAGTCACGTCCAAAATTAGCCATGATGACAGGGCACAAGCATAGAAGAGGAGTGTGCAAGGAAGAAGGGACAAGTGTATACTATAGAACAGTGTTTAATGCCAGCAGCTTTAAGATGTGTGGACTTCAATTCCCAGAACACCCCAGCCAGCAAAGCACCAATAATCAATGTTTATCCCTCCTCCCAGTTTTAAAATCAGCTCTATGATTCTATGATTCCTTCTAACCCAGCTTTTTTCAATATAAACTCAGCATACAGATAAGGGAAGAGTAGTTCATCAAAATATACAGTAGTTATAATTCTTTGTAGTTCCACAATTAGTCAATAAGCTCCATTTGTACCATCGAACAGGTTTCCAAACTTACTCTTTAAGTCCATTCTTTGAATTACTAATTAATTCCAATCTTTAGAGTTCATTCCATTAGATACTTTCCAGGTTATTTCTTTAAATGTCATAAAGTGAATAAGTATGGGACAGTAAATAGTACAGCAGATCTCCAGGTGGTATTTTCTTTTATCAAAGTTTTTCAAGGTTGTTATTTTTGGAATATGACATGTTACGTGTCCATTCATCCAGTAGATGGCGCTTTCAGCCAAAAATCAATATTAAAATTCCACTTTAAAGCTATTTGCCAGTAATAGTTTTAAAATTAATTTAAACACAGTATCTCATGAACAATCACATATCCAGCATTTCAAATGGCCTATTAAAAGTTATGCCAATAGAGTTTACATTCAAGTCTTTCTATATTTTAAAGCTTTACTTTCCTTCCTTTTGGGGTGCCCGTTTGCTCAACTCTTGAGTTGCCGCTAAAAAGCATTCGCAGAGAGCCCCTTTTTGGATTAATTTTCTTTTGGGGTCAAGTTCTAGCACAGTTAAAGAATCGTCTCACCCAGCTCTGCTCACTGTCCACTGCAGCACAATCTTGGTTCCTTTCGGCTGTCACAGCTGTGTGGCAGCCATTATGGCTGCCTCTTCATTGTTGTCAATGTAGAGGGAAAGAAACCTGAGTCAAGCAGGAGAGCCGCCGCTCTCCGCAATCTGCAGGGTGCCCCTCCTTATCAGTCACCCCTACAGGGTGACTTTAGCCCCTCGGGGGACTCTCCGGCAGAGAAGACTCGATGAGGGGATATGGAGACCCGTTCCCCTGCGTCGATTCCCACCGTGACATCAGCCCAGAAGAATTATAACTACTCTATATTTTGATGAACAGTACTAAGATTAAGTAATCTGTTGACTTTTGAAAGTCAAAAAGAATAGACTCTGGAGCTGTGACAGTTTACTGACAGAATAGTGAAATACTATTTGGACTTTTTAAAAGAAGGCAAAATGGCGCAGCAGGAAGATTCGGAGATACTTTGTGAAGACATTATCCTGTTACTCCAAGGACTCTATGAAACAATTATGGGGGATTTTTGAGAGATAAGGACATACTAAAAGACTCACAACATGATATAATTGACTTACACTATGATACAATTGGAAAGACTGAAAATACGCAAGAAGAAATAATGAATCAAAACAAAGAAATCCAGGAAACAAGGGAAATAATTGGGTGCTTGGAAGACGAGATAGAACAGACTTTGCAACAAATAGAAAAAGGAGGGGAAAAAAAGAGACCATAAAGTTGGGAGAAATAAAGTTGGGAGAACATGTAACAGGAGAAAGAAAGATAAAATTGAATAAATTGCAGGATATCTTTGGGGAAAAGATAGAAAAATGAAAAGCAGACTCAGGGGTGGAGTGGCAACAGAAAATTGTGGAGAGGGAAACAATAGTAGGGTTAAAAATTAAAGATATAGATAAAGACCCAAGGAAGGAGTATGGAAGGCAAGTTAAAAAGAGAAGAAGGGAAATTTCTAAGAGGATGAGAGATGATGGATGACATAGTTTTTTTCTTTAAAAATAAGATTGGCTGTATTAAAATTAGAATAGATTTTAAAAAATTTAGAAATAGGGAGAATGTCATTAAATGTATCTCTATACAGTACTGTTAAAGTGGATTAGAGGTTAAGATTTGATTTTGAAAAAGGATGTTAGTAGATGTGTCTAAAAATATTATTAGAATGATGTAATAAATATTGAATAAATAGACGATTGGATGCACTAATGATAAGAATAGATTTAAAAAATTAGAAATGGGGAAAATATCGTCATATGTATTTTTATACAATATTAAAGTAAAAGATAGGAGATTAAGACTAGATTTTGAAAATGGTATTGTCAGATATGTTATTATTATTAGGATGAAGATGGGAAAAAATGAAGGATTAAGTGTTGATATAGATATAATAATATTGGATTATGTAAATTTATAATTGTTGCAAACTCTATTTGTATCAAATTTTCTTTTTGTATTGGAATTAATGATACCCAATCAACACATTGTTCATGCAATGATATGTATGTTTAAAAAAAAACTTTACATAAAAAAAAAGAAATGCAACATGTTTAAGCCTGTTCAGTAAAGATGATCGATTCAAACTGCTCAGGAAATCACAGCAATGGTTGCTGATCTTCAGCAATGCTAGAAAGTAACCATAATCTCAGTCCCCTTGAGTATAATGAGGTGGATTTATAAAATAAATATGTATTATTTTTTCCCCCTTATAACACGTCATTGTTCCATTTTCTCATTCTTCACCACCTTCCCAGCAGGCTGACTCATGCACAATACCGGAGATCCATAAGAAGGAAAATGCTCAGAACAATGGACTGTAGGCAGGTAAAGCTGGGGAAGTTTAACTACTCTTGTACACACACCTCTTTTTTGATGTTAACATGAGGTGTCTTTCATGTGCTGCTTTGTGGAAGGAGAAAACAACAAACAGTGCAGCCTTTGTTGTATCTATAGCTGCAACAGAACTGAATCTCCAAAACCAATCTTTAAATGATTATACCAGGCCTTATGATTTTGTTATTGAATCCTGTAATGTGATTCTTGAGCCAGAATAATCTGTTCTATACATCACCTTCCTATCTATCAATATGGAAATGTAATAAAGACATGTTAGAAATGAAAATTATTTTAAATGTTTATTGCAGGGCCTGATAATTCTTTGCAATTTCATATGCATTTAATTTTCTTTCAGCTATCTTTATCTTCCACACAGACTGACCAAATAATTAAAATGGCCAATTGAAAGGAATACTTTGGAGGTGGAATATGTAAAAAAAAGAAAGAAAATTCAACCCAATAGCATATATGTAAGAAGCAGCAATTACATTTTTATAATTACAGATTGAAATACAGAATACATCTTAAGAGGAATGTTGTATTGCAGCTTGCATTAGCTGTATTACATACATCTTAAAAGGGAGGCAAAAACCTAGAGTTTTGATTTCCCTTTCATTCATACATTTAAAAAGCTGTTTTGCAAACTGTCTTTCCTTGGAAATGAAATTTGTTACAAGCCCTTAAAGAGTTACAGTAGTGGCCAAAATTGTGGAAACCTTTTGGGAAAAGTGTATTTTTGAGGTTTGACAAGTAATAACACCATTTGTTTTGGAGTAGTACCATAAAATTATATATCAATGGAAAGATAATTTAATCAAGAATGTAATGCAATAACTTTTATGA
>JANHFL010005381.1:4353-22343 GCA_032468155.1 Oxyrhabdium leporinum
ATAGATAGATAGATAGATAGATAGATAGATAGATAGATAGATAGATAGATAGATAGATAGATAGATAGATGAGAGACGAGGGGTGTTTGCATAGAGTTCCACAATTCAGGGGAAGAGGTTTCAGCTTTTTTAATAAAATAGAATAGTTGTCTTGGATGACATCATAGAGGCTAACACAAGATACTAAGAATTACATTGATATTTTTTTACTCATTCTTCACTAGCAAAAAAAATGGAAAATATATTTGGAAGTATGTTTTAAGTCATATATTCACCTGTTTATTCTTAGTCTTATACCATCTAAAAGGCAATTATTGTCACAATTGTTATCCTTTTCTTAGCTCCTTATAAAACAGTTGAAAAGGTACTGTTTCTATTATCCCCACTTTAATTCCAGAGATTCTAGAACCTCCACGAGTACATTATTTTTACTAATTTCTCACACAGACAAAGGCTATATGATTCCTTGTTCCAGGCCCCATGAGTTTTCCAAAACAGAGCAGTCAATGAATTTGGAGAGCAAAGATTATTACCAGTGTAATAACACCTTTCATATTGAAAGCATGGTGTTGATTGTTCTAGCATTGGATTAAGACATTGCCGTTTTTATTCCCCTGTGATTTATTACCTGAATTTTGATCATTCCCTAAAAATCAACAGCAGTAGCAACCGACCTTCAAAAGCCATACTGAGAGTCCGGCAAGCAAGACTGGAATACATCAAGAGCTGAAATACATCTGAATTACACTGGCCCTGTGACTCAATAGCTAGAGTGCCATTGTTAAACATGGGGATTCCAGATTCAAATAATGGCTTAACTACAAAGAGGTATAAATTGGCAACTGTGCCTGAAGTGCAAAAATCCAAATGACCGCTATATAGCAGGGGGGGGGAAACATTTTTAATGTTTTGGTAGCTATCTAGTGGTGATCTTCATTTGTGTGGCCCAGATTAGATAGCCCTAATGTGTATACCTAAAACAAATGAATTAATTGTGTATAACTGTGAGATTAAAATATAATTTTAGCTTATTTTAGGAATGGTGCAATAGAAATGCCATTCAATTCAGTACTACTGGTAGATCATATGATCCTACACTATATGTTCCTATCAGTTGCTCATATCAAAGAAACTTAACTGTTTTCTGCCATTACATTCTGATGCAGTTGTTAGGTTGTAACTATTTCTAGGCCCTGTTCACATCTGGAGGAATTTAAAACAAATGCAGAAAACAAGAGACCTGTTCTTGTGTGTATGTTTGTGGTGGTACAGATCACCATTACTGGAAGGTGTTAGAAAACATTCTTGTGCTGATGACTTATTTTTGTCCTTTGGACTCACATCACTGGAACAGAGGAGTTCCGGAGCTTTGAAATGCTCCCAGTTGCACCTCCCATTACCCCAAGGGCCAATAGGCTATTGGAAATGAAAGTAAAAAAAGTCAGTAGCACAGAACTGAATATCACACTTTCAAAAATATAATGTCTTTCTGGCCTAGTCAAGATATATCAGAACTCAAGCCACATAAAAATAGCCAAGTATGCACTTGAAACCAACTCTTTCAATTTTTTTTCAGAGTTAAACAGAAGAAGAAAAAAGATACCAGCTTGATTTGTTGAAAGGAAGAGCATGAAAGAAGCAGAAATGTTCTGGGGAAAAAATGAGAAAATAATTGACACAAGCTGTTTATTGTCAGATTACCTTTGATGGTGCTGGTTAATCTAATAGGTTCATAAGCTTCTACAATAGAGAGACTATCTGACCTAGCAATGTAGGCCTTTTCCTCTTTTCTGAAAATTGAAGGCTGTTTATTTATAAATTTTATGGCCGTACATCTTAGAGGAAACATCAAGCATACATTGAAGTCTTCCTGATGCTCCCCACTAAACAAAGATCCATTGAGGTAGCCAGCATTGTGAGAGAATGGAGAATTTGAGAGAGAAGAGAGAATTAAATCCATACATAGACCAGAATATGAACTCATCCTGGAGAATGTTATTTGACCTCACTCATTGTAGAAAATTCATCCTAAAAGTAACAATAACATTTTTACTATCTACATCAGCTGAATCTATTTCAGAGCAGAAAAATCTAATTTTCTCTTTTGTGGAATGTGGAAATAGTATTCAACAGAGATCACCTGTTGAAAGCAACTTCTCCATAACTTTCCATGATGAGACCTGCACTACATCCATGCCAGCAGCATTTCAGAACAAGAAATAATGTTTCTCATGACTTCTGGTACTTATTTTCTTATTCTACATCAGGTACAGAAGAGTTTCTATTGAGCAGGGTTATGATAGATCACCTGCCTTAATGTCCCGTTTTGAAATGAGAAATGGAAACAGAACACTATATTTAATTTTAGTAAAAAGAGCCTCATGCCAGCTTAGAAGAACTGTTTCATCCCTCTCGATATGTATTAAGGCTAACACAGGTTCATCAAATCTTCACTGTGTGAATTTCAAGGGAGCGATGCAAACTGAAAGAGGTGTCAGGGCATTATAACTTTATCTTGACTTTCTAACAACACAGTTCCCTGCTGAGGGGCTGTTCTCACATCACTGTGAACAAGGAACATCTCATCACCTACAAAGCTTAAAGGTGAGATTCTGGTGACCCTTCATTATTCACAACTTTCCTTGGGAGACCAAAGGGGACAGTGATGAGGGGAGGAAGAAACACAGAAAGAATAGAAAGGTGTAAGTTAATTTTTCCCCTATTCTCCTTTTCTTACTAAGGGGAAGGTGGCAGAAACTTCTGAAGGGGCACAGAATAGTTTCAGGTGTCATATCTCCCAAAATTCCTTTGAGCAATTCACTTCTGGAAATGAAACCTGAGGCATCCTGGGGTATTTGAGATGTGAAACTGGCAATGCTGAGGTTCAAACCTTATCTTAGTCAGGAGAGACCCATGATCAACCTTGACTGGACTTGGAGAAGGAGAATATTAAAATTCTTACACATTTATAAAATTGTTGTGAGAAATTGAATCTGGATTAAAATGAAAACTAAATAAAAATACAAAAGGAAAAGAATCTTAACTCTGTTTAACAATCTAATTAAAGAATAAAACAAATATAATAAACACAACCATAAACAGAACCAATTAGAGTCAATTGCCCAGAGCACAGAATACTGATAAAAACATTCTGCTTCTTTTGAACATCCCTTTAACCATCCAAACAGAAAAGAGTTTGAAGCAAAGTCTCATTTGCTTAGCTCAAATTTCAAGGACACCATGTGGGACTCGCTCAAGACATTTTTCTGCTGCAACTGGGGTCCAAGCAATGTTCCAGTTGGTACAGGGCCAACCATATTCAATTTACAGGGTTGCGTGAACTACATCTCTTCAACTTGCTGTCAGCTGGGTGTAGGCATTGTTTTTCCTAAGTTCATTTCAGGCACACTATGTTTTACAATATAAATGTTAAGATTTATGATTTAGGGTTTTTTTCCTTTAATTTTTTATTTTAAAAAACCTTTTGCATTGCTATAGAATTTGAGAATTATTATTTTTTAATTCTAGTTATCTTCATTTTCCAGGTAAATGTAAGGATTCCCCAGCCCCCAAATTTTCATCTGTAGGCATTTATTTCTCATGCCTTCCTCTTCTTCTTAGTGTGGGAAAAAGAACCCACGGTTTGTCAGGGTGCTGCTTACATTGTAAAAAGTAATTCGATTTTACACCATAGCAATGACATGATCAAGGGAATTCATAGAAAGCTTTGTGGTCTGAAGCATTTAACAAGGATGTGAAAAGTTCTCCTACCTCCCCCAAGAAAGACTGGTTATGACAACAGCAGATAACTAAGCAAAGCTAAAAAGACAATAAAAGAGCATATTTGTAGCTCAGGGTTGAAAAGAGGAGTCCTTGATACTCGCTGAGCTCAGAGAGAGCCAAGGATCCCTCAAAGCTAAAAAGAAAAGTTTATGGAGAAAACTGAACTTAAAAACAGAGTATTTACATACAATTATTTCACCCAAGACGTAAAGTCCAGTTGTCATATTATTAAGATTAATTAATGAATTTGCAGGGCAGGACTCTATGATCGTCAGATTATACCTTAATGATAATCTGGGGATGATAAATGAAATAGTACAACTGCCCATTACAACTGTTCCTGTATATTAAAGGTACATTTAATGTAGCCAGTTGCATGACTGGTCTGAATTAGAGGCTTTGGGAGAGTAAGGGCTAACTGTCAGTCCCTTGGGTCTACATATTATACATATCAGAGAAATCCACTGTTGTGAAGATTAATACTGTGATCCTAAGCATGTTTATCCCAAAATAAGCACCATGTCCATTTGGTGGAACCTTTTCAGAGAAAGATGTTTAACATGTCACCTCATTCGGAGATGCCTCAGAATTAAAAGATTAGAAACAGCTAACCAAATGTTTGTGGCTAAAGACAACAAAAATGTGTCGATAACTTACTAGATATATGACAGCAAACATGCTATAATTGGGATAGTTCTGCTCTTTGCTAGTGGGCTATAGAATAAACACCGTGTAGTATCAGAAGGGGCAAACAAAAATATTGATCAGATCATTCAACATCCTAATCAGGATTTCAAATGCTCTTGTTTCAACATGAATATGCCAATACTGTAAATAAGGGGCCATAAGTTCTACAAAATTTGGGGGCTTTTTACTAACAGCTCTGAACCTTTGTGTTGGAAAGATAAGTTGATTTATTTCTGACTCAGCTGAATTGTGCTTAGTGTGGGATTTGTTTTGTTTTTAAATGTACTACAGGTTATTTCACTTTATCCTTCCTTCCAGAACCTGTAAAAGAAACGGTAGCTTGATGGTTTGGCAAACTCCTCTCAGTAGCCTACCTGCAGCAAGCAAAACTGAAAGTAACAAGTGTGGTGCGAGTTTCTCCCTTGGCTTCAGCAAATGTACCTGCTTGCCTTGTGTGGAGTGGAGGTAAGGGGACTTGGGCTGGTGCAGCACCTGCAGCAGGTTAGTTTCCTTTAAATTTGGGTTTGGACAGTAAAAAGGTGTGGAAGCACTCTAAATCATTAGATATAATTTCATGCAGCTATATGAAAAGTTTCTGACACATGGCTGAAAGATTTCATATTGAAAGCATCACTATCGCTTTCTTGTATGTAGTTGTCAACTCCACTCCACAAGATCAGACTTTATTCCGAAATAATACATTTCTCTTAGAAATGTTGAGAGATACCCAGCATCTCTCTTCTTATTTCACTTCTTTCATGTGCTAAATCCTGCTCTTTACTCCTCATATATTCCAAACTTCAAAAGACCCAGTCAACTTTGACATATTTTGGCTGGCGTACCACAAGTTCAGACAAAATCCATTTTTTCCCCACACCATACTCATACTATTCCATGAATCTAGAACCCGGGACCTCTAATCTACGTAGACCTCTCTACACACTGGCATACTGCTGCCTACACCCCACCAACTAGGAAGTATATGCAGTATACAATACATATTTAAGATGCAAGGGTATATGAAATTTATCTATATTGCAAAGTTTATTGGTGAATGACATGCCTTCTTGTCAGAGCTTCATTTAAACTTGTCCCATAGTTTTCTCATTTTGGTTTAATATTTATTCTATTTTAAAGAAATTTTGGAAATCTGTATATAATACAATTTGAGTCTAGTATAATTGGAATTGTATATGAAAAACATGGATTTACGGCACTGAACATCTTTCATAATAGAAACTTTTTAACTGCTACTTCAGCAGTGATCTCCTCTACTCTTTAGTCCTATTGAACTTTATAAAATTAGTATTCAATTGACATGAATACGCTAATATCTTTCTATTTTGGCTTCTATCATAGGTGGTTTCTTATTTCATCTTGAATTTTCACCTCTCTGTTTGAGGATTTCATCAACATGATCCACCCACAGCCTTCTCTGTCTTCTCCCTCTCCTTGGGCTTCATACATTTATTTGGGGAAATGAGCCTCATTCATTGTTTCTGTATAACCAAACCAACTCAGTATCTTATTTCTCCCAACTTTTAAAAAAATATATTTGGTCCATTTAGCACCATTTCTTCTTGAACTTAGCTCTTAGTTTTCCTTCTATGTTTTCGCTATGGTAACTCCTTCCCATTGCATTCTATTTAATTCTATCTTTGCCCTGAAACACCCAACTTTTACTTTCCTATATCAAAGGGAGCAGAATCATTTGCCTCTTTCAGCAAACACTCATTACTCACAAAAGACCAACCACCTCTCCACCAACACCTGTACATCTTTAACATTTCTCCACCCATTTTCCCATGACAGAAGACGTAAGTATACACTTACTCTTTTGCGTATAAATTATAATGAGTTGTCAGTGGTGGCCCAGAATAAAGAAGGTAGTGTTATCATTCTGTGTTTTTAAGGAGTACAGACCCAAGAGGCTAAAGTTTACATATTATTTACACATCCATCCTTTCCAGAGGCCATTAACAATGTTAATGCTGGCCTGGTCTTTGTTTTGTAAATATTTTCCCTCTATTATGTTCCCAGCCTATCTAAAGGCCATCAACACCTAACTGAGGATAAATTGGGAATGCTCACCTTCTATAGCCATTGCCTCTCAAATGAACCATGAAAGAGCCTTTGGAGATCAAAGGATCAGCTTCTACCCTTCCCCCACCTTTCATACTAATTTGGCTGAGATACTGATGGGATTTAGCACCCATGTGAGATATGGATATGGCCCAGGAGCTGAATGATCTGAGAGAGAGATGGCAAAGGAAAAGGTGTTGGATTTCTTAGGATGTCCTCACAATATAGTTAAAAGCCAAACGAGAAAGCTACAATGACCTCAGGTACCTTTTGTTCATGCTCAAAGGAATATTAGTCCATTTGTGAGGTGGTCTTGCTAATTAATAAATCAACATATCTCAGTTCAAGTAGATTAGTCTATTTGAATATACTCTATATATTCTGATATACATGATTTATTCTCCACTGTGCAGCATTTCTTTGCTAGAAAGTTTCTTTCTCCTTTGAGAAAATGTGTATTTTTAGAAGACTTTTTAGGAGAGAATGTGCAGTCTAAACTTATTATATCAGAACTTTATAACCTTAGTAGACTATAGTTGGAAAAAAGATACATAATAGTTTTTGCACGCCAGATTGGGTAACCTCGTAGAATTTCCTTGCCAAGATGTTGTAAGGAATTATTTTCCAATGATTTTACTATAATATATCTTTTACTTAGTTTAATTGATGTGAGCTTTATAATATTTTACAAGGGCACTTTTAGGAGAACATCATTAATACTTTTGGAAATTAAGAAAAAAAATGCACATCACTTGAAGCAATTTCTCCAACTTAACATCCTTCAGATATATTATACTATAGCTTCCATTATCCCCAATCACCAACATTAAGAGGTGTGGAATGTGATAATTATTACCCATCAGAGCTGCAGGGACACAAGGCTGAAAAAATTTGAAATATAGGCACAACATATTTAATTCACCGTTAAGTTATTACTTGATTTTCACAGAACAATGTTCATTGCATAATGAAGAAATTACTGACATATTATTCAAAGTAATTTAATCTTCCTATTTTGTAGAGAAACAGATGTTTTGGAGTCCTGAAGAATGCAGTGATATCCCATTCCCATTGATAAACTCCAATATATGAAATTAAATTGGAATTACTGTCCCTGTCTGAGATATATATAGGATTATATTGTTATGGAGCTGGAAAATCTGAAATAAGATGTCTCCATCATCTTTTGCAAAGTTGCCACACCAGTGCCTGTCTATCAGCTCAAAGAAATAATGACTGAAGGGAAGAGAAAGTTATAGGCCAAGTAAAGAATTAACTAAAGAAAATTCAAGTGATTAAAAAAAATGAAGAAATATATTTTACAAGGTCGGAGGCCTTTGAAAAGTATATATCAATTATTAAATGTGCAGAGAGATTTTCAGATTGCTGGGAATTGCCAAAAGATTGCTGAGAAGATAGAAGTTCTCTCCAAAATATTCCATTCACGATGGGGGATTTTTTCATGGGCTTTTCATTGGAGAATGGCAGTGAGAGCGTTTTCATTTCCCAGCCCAGCATGATAATTTTTTTGCTACGTGCCCTCACCCTTAAAAGAGGATAATGGCCCTCTTACTGGGTGAATCCCTGGTGACTGACAATTCTAGCACAAAGCTGAACTTTAAGAAGTAATTAAATTAGGAGTCATCCATTTTTGCCACTTCTCCTTTATACCATCCTCTTCCTCACCTCCCCCACACATTTCCTCCCTGCCCCCTTGTTGGCACAGGGTTGCCATCTACCAGCTGTTCACAGTTCCTTTATTGTTTTGCCTTTCAACTACCATAAAATACACTTAAGAGAAATTGCTTCCAGCTCAGAAAGCCCCTCTTTTCTCTGCCGTGGTTGCTGATTTAATAATAATATTTTTTTAAAAGCAAACCAATCTTTCTAGCTTTCTCAAAAGTCACTTCCTAAAGTGCAAAGGAAGTTATTATATATCCCCACCACAGTTCAGATTTGCCAGTCAGCTGTCTTTTAATTGATTTAGACTGACCTCTGAAGTGTTTTTCACAATCTGTATTTCATCGTGAGTTGATTTTACCCACAAAATGATCATTAGCATTTTTTGGAAAAGGTTTTATCCACCAAATTAGATGTAAACAAAACTGTGTTTCTTGCAAGCACAATAGCTATGAATGTACAGGCAGGCTAAAGTAACATCTCTCATTACTGTTTACTCCTGCAATACAGGTAGTCCTCGACTTACAACAATTCATTTAGTGACTGGTATGAAGCTGCAACGGCACTGAAAAAACTGACTTATGATAGTTTTTCACATTTACGGCCATTGCAACATCTCCATGGTCATGTGATTTAGATTCTGATGCTTGGTAACTACCGTAATTCATATTTATGGCATTTGCAGTGCCTTAGGGTCATGTAATCAGCTTCTGCAACCCTCTGACAAGCAACGTCAATGGGGAAACCAGATTCACTTAAGAACCGTGTTACTAATTCAACAACTGCAGTGATTCGTTTAACAACTGTGGTAAAAATGTCGTAAAGTGGGGCAAAATTCACTTAACAAATGTTTCACTTAGCAACAGAAATTTTGGGCTCAATGGTGATCATAAGTTGAGGACTAGTTGAGCTAGCCTAATAGGATAAGGATCCAAACAAATATGTTCCATGCATGTCCCATCATTGAACTGAATGTAATAACTACCCCAGACTGGATAAAAGTTGATAATTAGCAGAGATGGGTTTCATGAAGCCTTGGAGAACAGAACTTTGTTTTCCTCAGATCTGCCCTAAAGCCTTCAACTGTAGGAGAAGATGCTATCTTCTGCCAAAACCAAACCACATTTAAACTGCTCAATTTTCGACTGCTCAATTTTTCTTTGTGGAATGTAGAAGTGGGGTTAAGGGGACTTCCCTTCAGACAGTAAAAAATTGTGCCCTCATTTTGCCCATTCCACATGACAAGCCACTCCTTAAACTGCAGTGAGATGACTCCCAACACCAGCTGGTCAATGGCAAAGGGATCTGCTATTTAACCAAAACTATAAAAACAACAGCCAATCAATAATGGTGCAGAATGGAAATTATCTCTTTCTCATTTTAATTCCACATTTCCTCCCATCGGTTCAGGATATGTAAATAGGAGCACTTTGTGTTGGAACAAAACTGGAACAAAAATATCAAGTAGAGGTAAGCTGGGACTTGGTTAGTAGAGAAATGTTATCAAATAAACTTCAGAAGCTCCTTAAAAGATTTAGACTCCTTCCTTCCTGTCCCCACTCCACATTTGTTTTATTCATGTTTTTTCTGTTCATCTGGGTAATTATATGTAGACTGTATGTCAGTGACAAGAAAGAATTATGAGCAAGCAGTGGAAAAGTATGCAAAACAAAAAAGAAGGAAGGCAATTCACCTACCATATATACACTGCCTATATGATCATTTCATATCAATAATGTGAAATTCTTAACTAGTAATTATTACTATATGGCATTTCCACAGTTTGAGGGATATTACTGTCAATAAAGTGACACATTAACTCTCTAGTTCAGTGGCCTCCAGCCTTTTGGGCACCAGGGACTGGTTTCTTAGAGAGAGATTTTTCTGCACACTGGATGAGGCGTGGTTTTGTGTGTTGCCTGCATCCCATGGATGGGACTTTGCTTGTTTGCGTGGCTCAGTTTCTGGCATGCCACAGCCCAGTGCCAGTCCATGGACCGGGGCTTGGGGACCCCTGCTCTTGTAATCTAATAGATAGATATAACCAAAAACATATCACAACACTCAAAAGAAAGAAAATAGTTGTTCACATCTGAGTGTAGAAATAAATATATTACTATATATTGTTCACAAAAAAAGGCAAAAAATTCACTTGGATTCAGCTTCTTTCTGCCTGAATGATTTTTTTAATGCAGTGGAAGCCAAAGCAGATTTGTTTTTTGTCTTCCATAAAAACTGTTTTACTTTTCCTTAATAGCAATATTTCTATACTGTTGCATGAATGGGAGGGTTGCTTTTTTTCCTCTTTTCGAAGAAGAATTTCCCTAGATATGTATAAGCTGCCTGACAGTCTACACAGCTATTTAAATATGTGAAATTAAGGGAAGCTTGATTAATGATTCCATCCTGCTGAATCGCTTTCATTTTTATATAGGAGGAAAGGATTGCTGGTAAACACTTCTGAATAAGCAAAGTTTTGATTGTACAAACTTTCAGATTCAGGAAACATGACCAAAAAAGGATTGTGGTGCAAAATCCATATTCTGTTAACTTCAAACCTAGTTAAAAGAGCCTTGCTTTCAAGTGAAAGCAAATCTTCATGCATCTGAAATGATGAAGGGAAATGTACGTTCTTGGTAAAAATAGATGGAAATAAGATAAGGGAAAATATCCACTATAAATGCAATGTTTAGAACCATTGGTTGTTTTAAAAGGGAAATACCGGATGCATACACAATTGCTGTTTCAGTAATGCAATCAATTTATTGGAGGTAAATTTAAGTGCTTTGAGGACCATTATTCAAAACAGCAAAAGGAAAGACTATAGGCATTACCAAAATTAAAATATATGCAGTAAAGTTCACTGTAGACTATGAAACTTATATTTAAGAAGAAACATATGTTGCTGTCCCTACTAAGAAGTTATATCGGCCTTAGGCCAGTGCTCCGTTTGGTTGATTCTGCACCCTACAGTTGAGTACTGCAGCTTTTCTGAACTTCCCGCCTCTGCTCCCCTTTTCATCCCTGCTTTTGTCTTAGGATAACACCATTTGGCATTTCCTGGACAGCCTGGACTCCATAAGGCTGCAGAGCTCGAAGACTAGAATGACTTGAACGTTGCCTGCTGAGTCTGAAGAAGAACTTGAGTGAAAATAATCCTTTCTTTTGTTCGAAGCGGCTTGCTTTTTGTTTGCCTGACAGATGTTCAGCCTCTGTGCGGGCACACGGAACAGCTCTTCCAAAGAGTCACCAGGCCTTGTGATCCATCAGCTTATTGATTTCTGAATCTCCCCCTGCTTCTTCTGGTACCCACTCAAGGCAGGCCTGGCTTCAGAGCCTCTAAGGCCTCCCCCCCTCCTCTCCTGTCCCCTCCCTTTTTCTGTTCTCCTTGACATCTACATATTGATACCTGAACTGGGACACCTCCTACTGTGAAGCCCCAGAGGAAATCATATCTTCCTTTACTTCTAAGAGAAATGTATTATTTCGGAATAAAGTCTGATCTTGTGGAGTGGAGTTGACAACTACATACAACTTTAAAGGACAGCAAGCATTGGGGGGGGGGGGGACAGGGTACAGCCCAGATGAAATTCTGTCAAAGAGGCAGATGTGATGATGTATCTTGATGTGTTGTGACATGTCATTTGAAAGCCCTTGGGGACGAGAGGCCCTGTCACTTCTCTAAGCTGATTTTGGCTTGATCTGAATAATAGATCTAGGGGTGGAACAAAGGTATACATCTGAATGTGACTACGCACACTACACAGATGTTAGGCTGGATGAATCTGTATCCCATTTATTTAGTTGTTGGCTTCTTTAACCTGGAGTGCTTTGTGTTACTTGCTACCTTATATGGTTTTTAATCTTTTCAGGAAGACAAGAATAATTCTGCAGGATTAAAACCTGAGTAATCCAACACTGTGTTCCAGCAGAAGCCAAAAGACCCCTGTAGGAAGCTCTAAGTATATTGACAAGCAAATAATGTGCTGAGCTTGGAGGCAAATGACTTGCTGAGCAATGAACTAGCATTTAGCATGTTATCTGAACCCAACTTCTGTGCTTAGTTTGTTGTTCATTGTAGGAGAATTAAAGACTAAGCCATGAGTTAAATTAACCTTAGATAAACACATATGTTGTGTACAAGAACTGAAACCATCCACAAGATATATAAAGTTCAGAAAAAAATCTATTAAGTTACTAAGCAGGTATCAGTAAAGTCAGGCAAGTTAAAACAGGATGTGTTATCTTTATACAAATGATCTTTGTGAGGCAGGTTGCAATTCTAGTTCAGTCATTTCAGTCAGTAGAGTTGATTTAACCTTGCATTCATATAGTATCTGCATCTTACCTCCTTTGCACAGTATTTCCATTGTTCTTGTGATGCTGCTCATAAGCAGATTATTGTACATTTTTATAGGTCTGATATTGTACAAAGATATTATAGTCATCGTGACTATGGATCTTGGCAAAGATTATCTCATGGAGTCCCAATTATTTCATCTAATCCAGTGTTTTTGAAACCTGGCAACTGTAAGCATGCTAGGGAATTCTGGAAGTTGAAGTCTACACATCTTAAAGTTGCTAAGTTTCAAAAATACCAAACTAGCCCATTCAGATTTGGCTCTACATTGGATCACTCAATATTACTCAGTTCCTGTGGAATAATTGGTTGGTTCTATTGACAATAACTATATATCAGTACTAGTTCAGTCTGTAGCAATTAATCCATTCATACAATCTTTGCCTGATCGTAGCCCTTGGGGTGATAACAATATGAATGAGATTTCAGAATCTGATCAGGTGAAACATTTAGCTTGGCAGGTTGTCGAACAATCCCAACCAATATAGTTGAAGGTTGTATATCAACATGTGAAATGAGCACGCATCACGTAAGAATGGAAAAAGAAACATAAAGAGAAAAGATGAGTGACTATTACCCCCATGGCTATTACCATCATTAAAAAAGGAGCAGCCTACTTAACATTGATACAAAATTTCAGAAAATTAATAACTGTGGAAAATATTTTTCATGGGACAACAAATATATTTTGTTCTTTTTTAACAACATTTTTACTAATTCATTTTAAAACCTAATGACATTGAATAGAATATCAATTGCTGACTTTCTGCTCCTGATATTTGAAAGTCGGCTCATTTACATAAATCTGGACATATGATGAAGCAATTCATGAGCTGCTTCCTGGCTATGTTGACGGCTTTTTCTAATGCTTCTCTGCTGCTGTGTGTTTTCTTTCTTGTTTATTTTGTATTTGTGTATATTTTTATTTGTTTTAATGTTGTGAGTTATAGATGGATGGCTCTGTAATTTGATTGATTGATTAGATAGATAGATAGATAGATAGATAGATAGATAGATAGATAGATAGATAGATAGATAGATAGATAGATAGATAGAGGTAGATATATAGCTGTGATGGTGAACTTATGCCATGCGTGCCGGCAGTGGCACACAGAGCCATCTCTCCGGGCACGCCAGCTGCCGCCCGTTGCTCTTCCGGGTTCCGGCGTACTGGCCAGCTGGTCTTCGCATGTGCGGGAGCGCCAGAAACTGGAAGAGCAGGTCCCCAGTGCATGCTGGTCTTCGCACGCATGGGAGCACCGGAAACCAGGAGAGCAGCTCCCTGGCGCTCATGCACGTGCCGGCCAGCTGGTCTTTGCACGCGCATGCGAGTTAGAAACCGGAAGACCAGATGGCCGGCGCGCATGCGCTCGCTGGGAATCTAAGCTTACGTTTTCCAGCACTCCCCCATGCATGCTCTGGGGAGCTGCTCTTCCGGTTCCTGGCGTGCACATTCCTGTTTCGGCACTCGGTGCCGAAAAGGTTCACCACCACTGCTATATAGCATAGCATGCTGCAAGGTATTCTCACAGTAGCAAGATTAGATGGATGTATGAATATTAAGGTTAAGAACCAACTCTTCCAGGTGTTTCTATTTGTCCTGTCCAATCTGGCAAGAATGGCATGTTGTAGGTTCCATCAACCAAAGAATGTTGGCTGGCAGCCCTGAAGATGACCCTTTTCTGCCGAGCTGCCTGACATCTGGAACATCATTCCTCCTGAGATTAGGTTGACCCCCACCATGCTTGCCTTTGATAAAGCTTTGAAGACCAGGTTCTGTGCCAGAGCCTGGGGCCCTAGATGAGTGACAGAGCCCATCTCTTGGCTATGTGGAAGGTTGTTACAATTGAGGGGTTTTTACAAGGTCTAGTTAATGAAAAGAAGGACTAGGGATGACACAATAGCAGTGTTCCAATATTTGAAGGGCTGCCACAAAGAAGAGGGAGTTAAGCTATTCTCCAAAGCACCTGAGGGCAGGACAAGAAGCAATGGATGGAAACTAATAAAGAAGAGAAGCATCCTAGAACAAAGGAGGAATTTCCTGTCAGTTAATTCAGTGGAACTGCTTGTTTCCAGAAGTTGTGGGAGCTCCAACAGTGGAGGTTTTTAAGAAGAGATTGGAAAACCATTTGTCTGAAATGGTATAGCTTCCTTCTTGAGCAGGGGGTTGGACTGGAAGACCTCCAAGGTCCCTTCCAACTATCTTATTCTGTTAATGTTCTTGTTGCTGTTAGTTTGTGTTTTCTATTAATGTTTGTATATGCTTAAATTGTTTTAATGTTGTACTTGATATTGATATGAACAGCTATAGAAACTGAGCAAATAAAATAAACAAGGTTGTTCCAAATCTCTATTATAATATTAGCAGATATTAACTTTTCCTCAATATCCTGACTACAATCTTCTCTAAAATAATGATACCTCTCTGGTCTTTCTGACTGACAATGCTAGAGGAGTAATTTCTTTAACCTTGAGGGAAGTTTTGACTTTTTCTCTCTAACAAATCCTTTGAGGCATGAAAGTGAATCTAATTTTAATGTTGCACAACAATCAAAAAAGATAGTTGTGAGAAGAGAGGCAAAGTCTTTCTAAAGTTTATTTTAAAAGTGTATTCTGCCTACTCAAACATCACAGAGGTTGCCATTGAGGAAGGAGTTAGGGAAACTTTTAGTCTAGGCAGCTGTTAAAACTGTCCATTTCCATTTCCATTTGGCTGAAGGAGTAAATGTAGCACCAAGATTGTGAGTCTACAGCTAGCAAATAAACACTTATCACCCCGGTATGTTTGTTGCCACATCTGCTTAAGAGATGGGATTAACTATCTGCTTAATGTCACACATCATTATCCTGCATTTAAAAGATCCTTCCAGCCAAATTTGAGAGGGGGAAACCAATTGCTAAGCATGAGATTTGTGAGAAGGGTGGCTTTCCTGAAATCTAATCGGAACAGAAACACCCCATGCATGGAAAGGACGGTAATAGCTTTTGTTGCTGGCATGTAGGCAATATCAAGTTCCCCCCAAGTCCCTTCAGATTAGAAAAACAGCTTATTTTCAATGATGGTAGAGATAGAGATCAAAACGGACCAGGATCTGAAGGACTAAAGGACATGGGGGGGTGGGGGTGTCATTTCCTGTAACTTTTAATACCTTCCATAGTCATTGTATAGGGTAGTTCAGAGATCTGGTTTCCATTTAATCCTTCTGCATGTTTGGATCACATCCTCCCATATTAAGATTTATTATGAAATCACTTCAATTTACTATTTCTAAGAAAAAATATATAGAAGAAGTCTGGGAGGAGGAGGAGGAGGAGGAGGCAGGCAGGCAGGCAGGCAGGCAGGCAGGCAGGCAGGCAGGCTCTATTGTGGAAACATGACAGACTCAAAGGATGGTACATTCTACCTCCCATTCTCAGTTCATTTGAATCAGTAGTTATCAGAATTTTGTATACATAAGAATATGCTCTAAATGTATGTTCAACCACAGAGAAGGAAACATGATTCAGTGACATAGGACATGCTCTGGAAATTGAAGATTACAGACTCAGTCAGTGGCATCTCAGAGGCATTTCTCACAGTATCCGAAAGGATCTGATAGCAGATGACAGGACCTATTAGTCAGGGAACTATTGCCACTCTGAACAGGCAAATCAAGTTTTCTGCCTCGAACATGGCAAGCAACAGATCAATTGTGACAAACCACTGCCATTTAAGAAAAACTTAGCTGATATGATATGGCATATATAATATCTGAACCAAACGTACATTCAAATAGAAAATGATTTTTTGTGTGATAAATTTGTAAAAAGGGCTTTTTAAAAATGTTCATTCTATAGCTGAGATCAAATAGATTGTAATTCTAACTATCCTACCCTTCGGTGGTACTGTCCTGGAGCCCTAATGTAGGCTTCTGAGCATCATAAAACAGGTATATTGTAAGACTTTCATTAAAGTTATACAAAATATATTGAGAACTATGTTTTATCCTGTACATACCTTACTTCCTCAGAATAATGCTTGAAAACTATACACTTATACTTAGGATCAAGGATATGTTATGTAGTAAAAGCAAATTGATTTAGGTAGCTCTTCTGAGAACATCGAACTCACAACTGACAGTGAGAACATGGACAAAGATAATTGTAAGCTCTTTTCAAGATTCTAAATTGTGCACTGATAACTGAACATTCGTGTGTTTGAATGAAAACTACTTAGGATTAAAATTGGGTCTCTCTGTGGGTTGACATTACACAAACATGAAAAAGCATTGTATGATTGCTATACCAGATGGCCTACTTAGGAAGATGATCCATGAATGAAAAATAAACTCATTATTCAATTAAAATGGGGGATTTCTGAATCCACTGGTCCAGAATATGACTTTGCCTTGGTGTTTACATAGAATAGATGGACTGCTGAACTTTCAGTCATTCAGGGGCTATTAGCTGTGCTTGATGACCGTAATGGCTGAGCTTGTTTGAGGAGGGACATTACTAGGTGATGGAGCTTGTTATGTTTAAGGCTTTATGATAGCAGCAAATATTAACTTCCAATCTTCTTACTAAACAGTGTGATAGACCTTTACCACAATAAAACAAAATCAGGCAAGATGACTGTATGAATTGCAAAAAGGGGATGTCCCTGAAATATGAATACCAGACACCCCCAACGTCACTTTGAACTGAAGGTTTCATAGATTTGCATTTACAAGGGACCAACTATAATTACATTAGGTAAGCGATATTCAGTAAGCCAGTTTGATGTAATAGTACTCTACTTCCACCATAGGCACAAAGGCAGCTGGGTAACCATGGGTCAGTCATTCTCTCTCAGCCCTAGGAAGCAGGCAGTGGCAACCACTTCTGAAATCATGCCTAAAAACCGCAGGGATTTGTCCAGACAATTGCCAGGAGTCATTACTGACTCAAAGAAACCAAAATAAAAAACCCCACCAAACAAGTCTTTTAGAATTTTCAGTTTATGTTCTTGTTGCATCTCTGTCCCAAATAGCTTATACAATACATATTGTCTATCCATCCCATTTGTGTTTACAACACTTCTGTAAGAAGTGTTAAGCAGGCAAATAGTAGCTAGTTTATGGTTTCTTTTGATGGCTGTACAAGTAGTCCTCATTCAACAACACTAATTGCAGAGGTGAAATCTAGCCGGTTTGCACCAGTTCAGACGAACCGGTAAGGAAAAATTTGATTGGTTCGGAGAACCAGCAAATATCACCTTCGGCTGGCCCCATCCCTACCTGCCCGCTCACCGCTCACCTCGCCCCCTGCTCATCCCGCCCCAGTGTCTCTGCCGGCCTTCCCACGAGGATGTGCCTGAGGCCCAACTGCTCCTGATCTGCCTGCCTGTCTGCTTAAGTAAGCCGCTACTGCCGCTTGC
>JANHFL010005381.1:22542-33192 GCA_032468155.1 Oxyrhabdium leporinum
TGCAAGCAAATTTTATGTAACATATTTATAGCTTTATGTTTTGAAATGTGTGGCTGTGAGATTTTATGTTGCTAAATGTAATACCTTGATGGGGTAGGGGTTGTGTATTTTTGTGAGTTTGGTTGTATAGTTTTGTGAGCCATGCCCACCAAGCCACACTCAGAGAACCGGTAGTGAAAAATTTTAATTTCACCACTAATTGGCACTGGGAACTCCATCATTATATGACAATTATTGACACTATCATAAGTGGAAAAACCTTATGACATCAGGTTGGCAAAGGTTGGTATACATATTTTATGTAGTCCTGGTTTCTGTTGTTAAGTAGCAATATCAATAGCACTTAAGACTTATATACCGCTACACCGTGCTTTACAGCCCTCTCTAAGCAGCTTAGTCAGCATATTGCCCCCAACAATCTGGGTCCTCATTTTACTGACCTCAGAAGGATGGAAGACTGTCAACCATGATCTTGTCAGGATTGAACTGCTGACAGTTTGCAGAATTACTGCTCAGTCTAACCACTGGGCCACCACAGCTCTCATGTAACTTGCAACTTCCTGCTAGCTTCCCCATTGACTTTGCTTGTGGGAAGCCAGCAGGAAAGATCATAAACTGCAATCATGTGACTGCAGGAAACTGTGAGTCATAAGTGTAGACTGGTTGTTGAACACCCAAAACACAATCACATGAACACAGGGATGCTGAGATGGCCACATCTTCAAGGATCCATTGCATGTGCTACTCGTTCAGCGTCATAGATCACTAAATGGGTGATCATTAAATGAAGGCCCCCTATATGACGTATTGAAAATGGGCTTCTCTTATTCTAATCAATAGTTTAGTCCCACCTTCCTCTTTGCACAATTGCTGGAATTCCTAACCAATGAGAAGGAATTAGGTTAGGAAATGCTTTCACCTTTCACATACCATGCACTATTTGTGTTAAAAATGAGGATTTAAACCTATCAGGAGACCTTATCCTTGACTGTTTAGCTAGGACTGGGAGGAGGTATAATACAGCAACCTCTGGAAGGATTGCTCATCCTAATTTATATCAGGGTTTAGCTTTTCATGGCATGGTTCCCAGTCAACATCACTATTTTTTTTATTTAGGCAAAAAAAAATATCACATAATTGCATCCTTCATCAATGATCATTCTACCTACGTTTCAGAATTATAACTTACAACAAATTCAACCACCAAAAACAATGGAAAATGATGTTGGGAGTGGAGACTAGCAACATCTGATGGGGCAAATGCTTCCCCTAGTCAAGATGCTGGAGATGTAATTCCTGGATGTTGCCTGAACTGTTGCATAAAAGATGATACATATGCTGTGATCCTAACAGCAGGATTTAGTATGGAGAGGAAATGTGTGAGAACTGAAACTGATTAATCTCAGACATGATAGAGGACATTTAGCAGAAATGCTGTTGCTCTTCTGGTGAACATGAGCTAGAAAATATCAAGTACAGAAAAGAACAAGGTATAAAAGGGCAACAGCTAGCAAGGAAAGGTTGGAGAATCTGTAATGTTTTGGTATTTACATATTGGTAATGCGAATATACAGCAAAGGAGGATAAAATCATATATACTACTTAGAAAGAAATTTGGACTTCCATTGCCATAATATTAAAACTTGGGCTCACCAAATAAAACTGACTGGTAAGCAATTCAAGGCAATATTGTATATATATCATCCTGATTTCTATCTATCTATGAAAAATAAAGATACCATCTATATTCTCCTGGTAAGAGCTTCATGCTAAGACAAATATTCTAATATGATGAAAATACCTGCCTAGGAAGACGTTAACAGTGATATAGGGACATAATCTGTTAAATTTTCATCATCTGTTTAGATAACTACCATTCAGATTTTCCATGCTTCTTAATCATAGGATCTCTTCACTTTAAAATAACAATGCTGCCACCTAATGGCCATTAATGCAAGAGCTTTGCCAAACCCTTTGGTAGAAAAACACTGTCCTTGAATGGCAACACAAGGCATTTAAACAAGTCAAAGAATATGGGGAACCTAGCATTTTCTCATCCATCACTGAAACCCCCCCCCCCCACAAAAGGGGGGGGGAAATCCAGATTTTTTCATAACGAGATATACCAATGTATAAAAACTGTTCATAGACTGATTTTAGTACACAAAAATGAGTGCACTTTCACCATTCCAAGTGAGCAAGTGAAATTGCTGTGCAACATGAATGAAATACATTCATTTTAAATCAGACTATCTAGCCTCAGAGGAACCATCTTTTTGGACTAGAATGTCTGGTTTCCAATTTTAATGAAAGAACCAGCTTTTTAGAGAGGACAGATCTTACTCTCTTCCTTTATGTACAGTATCATAGGAGAATGTAAGTTGAAGTTCCAGGCAAAAGATACATGAATTCCATTCATATTTTACTTACAAAAGCAGAAATACACAAAACGTTCTCCTTGTTAAATAAAGAACCATCTAGCCCAGCAGTGACCAACTATGGTAACTTTACACACGCTGGCTCCGAAATTCTGGGAGTTAAAGTCTACAGGTTGCAATGTTGTTACCCTAATCTAGCCCAATATTATCAACACTGATGAATGATGGCACTTGGGCCAGTTGTCCAGTTTTGTTCTGGAGATGCTGCAGACTTCATTTGGAGTTCTTCTGCATACATAACATGACCTTTATTGCCAATTTGCAACCATTCCTATGCATGGTTTAGCAGCAATTAGCCAACAACAGGTTGTTTACATCCATATTCCTTAATAGATTACCAAAGGTGACAGGCATCTTGATCTCATAATCAGGTTTGCTGATTACTTGTAAAAATATTTTGGAACAGTTTCCAAGCAAGAAACTGAGTAAGATACATGACACTGTACATGGAAATCTGGGGAGTGGAAGAAGAAAAGGCAAATGAAGAAATACACACTGCAGTATCATAAAGGCAAAGTCTACTCCTTCTGTATTTGGTTCACCTCATTGCTTTCAAGTATGTAAAGGATGGAGCTTGCTTTATGACATTATACAAGTTTCATTGCTTTGACAAAACCTAGGTTTTTCTTCAGACACTCCTGGCACTGTATTGTAGTTTGCTGAACGTTTTAACTACACATTAGGGAGCAATGTTTGAATAATTAACCTTGCAAATTTATCTTCTGAGACTGCTACAGTATTCTGTGGAACGATGCTTTTTACAAAAAATAATTCTAGAGAAGTGCTAAACCTCATCATAGCATCTTTCCTTCCCTACTAATTATAGTAGCCGCAGCTTTATTTAAACTCCTGTAAAAGTCTAAAAGATGTGACTACTTTAGTAGAGACATTGCACTTACATCCTAAAGCACTTCTTCTGAATAATTTTTGAAGCATGCAATCAGTATTTGAGACGAATTATCCATCAATAGTTTCAGCAAGTGGCATCATATGGTTGACATCTACACTTAGAAGCAAGTAAGGTCAGGCCTAATTAGTACTTAAATAGGAGCTTAGTAGGGAATACCAGGGTTTAGACAAGACAGGGAAGTTTAAAAAAAAAATCCCAGGAGGCAAGACAATGGAAAACTACTTCTACTGTATAATGCTGAGAGGAAAACTGCACGTCATCCATTTTCTTTTGTTTTAATAAATTAGTACCAAAAAATGGCAGTTCCTCAACTGCTTTTTTTTTAAAAATGCATATTATATATAGATATGCATATAAGTTCTTCATTCACATGACTGTTTTTAAGCAGGGTGCCCTCTGGAAATGTTGAAATTTCAAGAATTCCCAGCCAGCTTGTCTATAGAAATACACAACAAATGAATCCTGTGGCCTTTAAGAAATTCCTTCTTCCTGCATCAAATAAAATTTTAGATTGTACAACAAATATTCTCTCCACAACCTAAGGTCACATAACCTTTATAGAACATGCCATGAAACATTAACAATGAAGCATTTTTTTATTCCTTATTTTAATTTATCAAATGTTAACATGCTACCTGTAAACAATCGGCATAAAAATGACTGTTAGAGACCAAGCATTTTAACTTGAATGGTGCAGTCGTTAGTCTCTTCTCAATGGAAAGCTCTCTTCTTTAATTCCATCTTTTGTGATAATGCAGATCTTTAGTGCATCTCCTGTATATACATCTCTTTCTGCAGCAGAAATGAAGACATCCTTTACCAGCTGTAAGGCCTTTTCCAAGGACAAAGGCAATTGTCTCACATCCTGCACGTTCTTGAGGCCAACCTTTTAAACACAAAAAAACATTTTAAATACTGATGATGTTACCTAGTTAGGGTAATGAAACATCTGCAGGAAAACAAGCAAGCTCAGGGACCACCAAAGATCCCACATTTTAAATCGTTTATAGCTTGGTAGAACAAGTCTGTGTGATTAGAACAGTAATGATTCAGCATTACATTATAACAATTTCACCTGTTCAGATGCATTAATACAACTATTGTCTGAATGTAGCAAATCAACATACTGCAAAAGCAAAGGTGTTCATCATTTAAATAAAAGTAGCATTCAGATCAGTGAGGAGTATCAAGAGGGATGAAGCTGCTCTAGTCTTCGCTTGTACATCAGCAGACTTCCAATGCCCACAGTTGAACACAGCTCATTAGATTAGGTTTTGTAGGAACACTCACACACATTCTACCAAATGATTCTGCAGAAATGATTGTCCTCTCGCTTATTCACAGAGAACCTGCCAGGGAATTTGGTGTCCAAATGGAGTCAGAGACCAAGCAATATTATATAAAAGAAATATATGTAAATAAGGTAGGCAAACGGAAGCATCACCAGGTAAATCAACACAGAAGGCAGATCAAGAGGTAAATCACAGAAAGCACATCTGACACGCAGAGGAAAAAAGGCAGGAAACAAGGAATTTCCCTCTTTTCACTCACAGCAACCAAGCACAGTTCAGATTCTCTCATGCAGTGCCAGCTTTCTTCAACCAATAAACTATAACTGTGTTCTTACTCAATGTCCAATGAAAAATACACAAGCTCTTACATTTGAAGTATTTTAACGGAACCTAAAGCTAGTAGGGGAGAGAGAAACCAAGTTGTGCAAAACTATTCAATCTAGGCTTATAAGGCTCATTTTAAACTGCCATAAGCAGAGTGGCAACAAAATGTCAGTGGTTATGAATTTACTTTTGTTAGTCATACATTTTTTTCACCAGATGTAATTCAAAATGAACAAATCACATTATGGTTTAAGGTGCCAAAAAAACCACATTATGGCTTGGGTGATGGATCCTTTCATCTTCTAAAAAATTATTTTCGTAGCTCCCAAATAATTTCTAGTATTTTAGAAAGAGTTAAGGCTCCAGACATCACTATATCAATAAATGCACAATAATGGAAGAATACTTACCTGATTGTCCAGCAGAGGTTGCAGCATGGCACTAGCTGATCCACCAGCTTTGAAACTATCTCTCTGGTAGGATCCTACTGGATCAAAACTGTATACTGCACCTTTCCCTAGAAAAGTAAGTAAAATACATTTAAAGCAATGTCAAATGCTGAAATAAGGGGACTTGACAGTTAGGTACAGTGTAATAAAATTGATTCAAAATGATAATCAATAATAAAGCAAGAACATAGTACAAAATAATGAACAGGTTAAACCACCTAATGCAAATGGAAAGATTTGTTTCCTAGACAGCTTTAGTTTAAACAGAACTTTAATTTAACCTGCATTTTTAACAGGTATATCTGTTAAACAGGTGTAATATATTAGAATAGGTGTGACCCCTGATTAAAACATGAAAGGCATATAAATAAGGAACTAAATAATTTTGTTGCGCTACGTAAAAAGTATAATGTAAAGTCTGTATCGTATTTCCCAAAATTTTGTCACAGAATTTTATTGTGAATGGAGAAATGAAACAATAAGAACGTATTTGCTTCTTTTTTTAACATACATAATCACAATGACTGATTTTCCCTGATTTTTTTTTAATTAAAGACTGGCAACAATAGCTAAGAGTGTACTAAATGCTTACTATTCAGTGATAAATATTAAATATTTTTACCTATTATTTTAGATCTTTTGCAAAGTCTAGATTTTCTTGGTTTACAAAATAAATAATAATTAAATAAATAATTGGTTCTAATCATATTGATAGAAAGAAAAGTCTGAATCTGTCCTTGTGAATATATAACAATTCAAATGGAAATCTTTGTTCCTTGTTCAGACTTCTTTGGGCCTGTTGCAGGGCATAACACTCCATGGAGTTCTTCAAACTTAAAAGAGGCTTTTCAGGAGAGAAAAGCTGAGGATAAAAGCCAGCTGCACTTGTCTGTTGAATGCTTGTCTTTTGATCCAATCTTATATTTGTGTGCTTGAATTGTATGTTTGGAAAGATGAAACTCTCTTCAAAAAACAAAAAATTCCTACCTTTGAGAATTGAACATAAATATCCAAAGAGGTGTTTTTTTTTTCCATTTTAAATTCCCCCAAAAATTAATTTATTCCACTGTGGAATAAATTCAAATGAACCTGTTTAAACATCGGAGGACTGCATTTTAACCAACTGTGATTCATACCACAATAGAAAACTATTATGGTGAAACCATTTGCTCTACTAAAGATTTACACATTTATAAATATGCAGTTACTATCCTGAGATTTACATATTTGGGGAGGTGGAGCTGTCATGCTTTGTTTTTCATGGTTGTTTTTAGTCGAGGCTGCCTTGTTTAGTTTTTAATCGTTTTCATTCAGTATTATATTTTGTAAGCACTGAGAGTCCACTGCAGCGGGCAGCTATAATTGAAATAATCTTTATATTATAGTGTGTGTGCTAAACCAAATACTGCTACATTCATATTAAAATACAGAAATCAGAAAGATTTTACTATTGAAATAGTAATTTCAGAATCATATTGTAAGAATTGCTTTATTTTCCCAGTTAAGGCTATTATCCAATATCTCAAGGGAGGTGATTTCCTTGCACTTTTACACAAATCCAAACAGAACTTTACCTTCCTCATCCAATCCACCGATTATGTTGTAAACATAATAAGGGAAGAAGCGTCGGGAGTACAGGATTGTAGAAAGCATGGCTGCAATTGCGCCTGAACTCATGGTCTTGTTATTGGAATGCTTGTACATCTGGAACATATTTACAGCAGAAGCAAGCAAATGTTATTGCTAATATTGTTCCTAACACAAACAGCAAGCTAGCCACTGAAAAAAATATAACACAATGAAAACAGCACTCATTTGCTGTAACCAGGAAAAATAAAAATAGAATTCATTAATGAAAAAAATTAATAAAGCTGATTATTTATTATACTGTACTCTCCAAGGCAGATTGTCTTCTTCTGCTACAGCTACCACTGAATTTCTAATTTTGGTTCCAAATTCAACTCTAATATACAAGTTTGCAATAAGCTTTTCTAATAGCTATGATCGCTCATTATTACAGGTTTCCTACATTTCATTTATGCAACCAAGGTTAACAACAAAGAATGCAGCAAATTAATTTTGTGACTTGCACTATCTTTTAACAAACACTATACAAGTGAAATATATTCCAGCACCTTCCTTAAAGAAACATTCATTTAAATGCTACCTGTCCATTTGAAAGGATCTCATGACAATTTATAGAATAATAAACCAAATAGTTGACAGAATATAAAAGATGAAACTTGGAAAAAAGAACGGTAAGAAATCTTGTCCCAAAGGTGCTTTTTCAAAAGGCAACTGAATTTTGTTCTAGGAAAAACAAAGTCCAGTTGCCTTTAGAAAAAGCACCCTTGGGACACTCCTGACGTAGATGACCGAGAATCTCCACAGAACGGTAAGAAACCTTACACATTTCTTTTGTATATTTTCTGGTTTTTTTATATATTGTATTTTTTACTGTGATGCAAATTATATGTAAATTAATGCTAGCAGGAAAAGTTGTAAACACTTGTGTAACAATCTGAGCGAGCAGAAATAGAGAATTCATTATGTGTACAAGGATGAAACTGAGATTTAAGCGTTAAAGTATCAAAGAGAGGGCTGTAAAGCACTGTGAAGTGGTATATAAGCAGTATATAAGTCTAGGTGCTATTGCTAAATTAATATAGCAAATGAGTACAACTTCACCACTAAGCCAAATACAATAACTTACCTTCAATCTTGCTTCAAGGATTTTAGTAAGGGTAAGACAGTCTCCATGAAATCCACTGCAGCCAATAACTGTTGTATCTGTCCTGTACAAACACAGTATTGACAAGATTGTAAATAATTTTGACAGACTACAAAATATATTTTCCAAGTATTATTTTATTTATATATTTCCATACTGCAATAGTCTATATCAAATGTGAATTCCTCCTGTTCAAATTTTCATAAACCATTAGAGAAAGTTTACTACTTAAAATTCTAGAACTAAAAGTTGGCTTTGGACTCAAGTGCTATGATTCTACAAATAAAGGATCTGTGTTCACTAAAGCGTGGTGACCACAAAGTGTGAACATGTGCCTGTATATAGCAGTTCACAATATGCCATTACATGATTATATTGACACACAATGTGACTGTATTTATTTACTTTGATGGCTTAGGAGGGAGAGTTTGACCAACTTTATTGATTATACGTTCACTGGAAACTATTATTAACTTATTCATTTGAGTCATCAGAATGATTCTGGGTGATGACCAAAATTAACAAATTGGTAGCATCACCATGAATTTTTCATAATATTTTTGATATGCAATACTGGATGTGCAGGGATGCTGAAATGTGTCACTTCAAGCCCTCTAATAAAAGAATACACTTTATCTGGAGCAGCTGAAAAATGTATTATCTTAGAAGTATTAAAACAGGTTTTCAAGTAAAGCATCTTATTTATCTAACATTATTCCATTTAACAGATAAATTTAACATCAGATTGTTTTAACACAATTTTGGTATTTCAACATAGAACTAAACGTTTTAATGGGTTTATTCCAGATATGACTAAGTCTGGATCAAACTTATCAAAATATCTACCAATTTAAACTTACAGTTTATAACATTTAGGGCTTTCCCGGCTATGAATTGCATAGTCTTCACTCAGTCGGGTGTCTGAGGCAACAACAACAAAGTCTTCACCAGCAATTGCCAATATGGTCCTTAAGCAAAAGAAAAGAATTATTCTTTTTTTTGGTAATTGTTTAGCCTTCATACATTTAAATTTACTCTGAACACTTGACATTTGAGCATTTGTTTTACCTGTGCATATTTTACTTTTTTCGAAAACAAAATATTATACTCAGTTGCTCATAGCCATACAATGTAAAAATCTGTGGCTTTAGTTAGGGTTCAACAGCTTTGGGGAAGCTGGGGGAATACTTCTCATTGGTGAGACAGTATGAACTGGGGAGAACAGGGTTGTCTCAAAATATTTTCTTTCTGGAAATATTAGGGAAGTTCTCCAACACTTGTCCTATATAAAGTTAGGCCTAAGTGTCCATTTCTCACCTCAAGTTGGCAAGAAACCGTTCTTCCAATTTGCCATAACTATGCATGGATGGAGACATTGATGCCCTCTTTTAGTTTAGATGCTATTTACTTAAGGTGGAAGTTTTTCCTAATATTTATAGAATGCACCAAGGCCAGCTTGTAAGGAAAACTGTTGCCTTTCTTTTAAAACGTAACATCAAATATTAAAATACACTACATATTATAAAACGTGTAATATTTACTATATTTAAAGCTTCTAATATTTGGGGTTTCCTAAATAAGCTGGATAAGAAACAAGGAGCCGCATATAAGAAAACTGAAGGTGGACTGTGAAGCAGGATAACACACTGCTGCAAATAAAACTATTCATCCGTTTCCATAAGGCAAGCAAAAACTACCCTTCGCATTAACATTTGTGCCAAGAACGCTTCTCTTGTAGAGTGATAACTATTTAGGAATTTGTAAATCAAAAGCAAAAAAATCGCGCTGGCTTTAGAAAACCAACCTTGAATTATAGCCCTGGCACAAGATCATTTCAACCAGTTGCTACCGGTAATTCAGCCTCGATTAAAAAAATCTGGGCCGCCTTTGGAAGGACGCTTACATTTAATGCGCCACTAAACCCACCTTGTTATGCTGCTGCTGCTGCTGCTTCTAACGTCAAGCTAAATTAGCCTCCGTGGCGCTGCCGATCTTGTTGAGTTTTACCACCTTTTTTCTATCCATTTAGTTAGAAGCCACGCCGAGGCCTTTCAGGGGTTTATAGGCGAGTTTTTAAGTTATGAAAGAATCACCAGCTTTGGGGGGGGGGGGGACAGCGCTGCTGTTGTTTTACTACTTCACAGGGAGAGGAGAAAAAGAAACTAAAACCACTGGGGGGGGGATGCTTTGTCGAAAGGCAGGATCGGTCTTCCAAGGGCAAGAGCAAGTATTCAAAGGAAAGCACCAAGTGAAGCGCTTACCCGCCATTGAAAGTATACGGAGAGAAGCGACGTTGCACCGCAGAGCTCTGTCCAACCTCTCCAGGCAATCCGAACACAGGTTCGGCGTAGGCAGCGGCCGACAGCATCGTTGCTCCAAACCCACCGGTTCACCGCTTGCTGCTGTCTCACGGCAAGATGGTGGGAGCGGAAGCGGAAGCGGCTAATGTCGCCCCCCCCCCGGCGCCCTCACCCGTCACAGCGCCCCCTCTGGCGAATATGACGGG